>JAOTRC010000014.1:13157649-13173294 GCA_027497675.1 Cyprinella lutrensis | reverse complement strand
GAGATTGTCTTGACCAGGACCACACCCTTAAATGCATTGAAGCAACTGCCATGTGATTGGTTGATTAGATAATTGCACTAATGAGAAATTGAACAGTGTTCCTAATAATCCTTTAGGTGAGTGTATATACACATTCACACATACACTGTCACGTTGCCAGTTATTTACCCCTAAATTGTACATATTAGTACCTTTTGAAAGGGTACGTGTTTTCCCCTGATATATAAATAAAAAGACAGCATCATCCAAATTATCAATATGTGATTATCAAAGACAAAACATTATGACTGTTAATTCAAAAGAACAAAGACTGAAGCCTGTACTCGAGCTACCAGCAATCTGGAACTACATTCATATAGCAGCACACCAAGGATGATAACGGTAACACTAACGATAAGATATAATTGTAAAAATCATTCTATTTAAAAGAAAAGTCCACACCACAACTATAATGATAACACAGAAATTATATTGGAATGACTTTTAAAAAAACATTCCAGCTGATGAATGATAGACTATTGACAGCCAATCAGAATCCATTGTGCTTTAAAGACAGATCTCAAGCACAGAGTTATGTTTTGGTGTAGTTATTGATATAGTTATTATTCTTGGTGTGAACAGGCCTTTAAAAGACTTCTTTGGGAATGTAGGATTTACATTTAAGCACTTTACTGTACTGCCATGGCACATATGGACATATATGCTGAAGCATTAAAACAACTGCTTCTAAAACACAGGACAATGGTTTTACTGCAGGCAGTGTAAAACCTTGGGTTCTATAAAGCATCAAATAATTCCAGAGGACTCAGGCATCCTCACATGTTCCAGATCACTCAGATCCTCTGAGAACTCCGATTCCTCGTCAAACATCTCAGAGCCAGAACCATCCTGCATCAGAAATAAACCCCTTTAAATGCTCAAAGCTCAATCATGTGTGTGTCTGTGTGTGTGTGCGAGTGTGAGAACCATGCCCATTGTGTCCCTGGCTGCCAATTGTTCAATAGACAAAAAAAATAAAACCATCAGCTATCAAAAGTTTGTGGAAAGACATTTTTCAATGGTTAAGCGGTAGGCTTAGCGGTAGGCGGTAAGATTCTGAAGGGCATCCAGTAGACACTTTACTATCCCATTAGGCCAGGAGAGGATTTGTGAATGTGTTACATTCATACAACATAATCGTCATGAAGGATTTAAAAAAAAACAACAAAAAAAAAAACTGTAGATGCAGCCTATGACTTCTCAGTCCTACTGAACATTCTTTGTCTTGCAGGATACATTTGTTGTTAATTTCATGACCAGTGATTCATGATTTTAATAACATGAGGAGTAAAGTACTAAACTGAGACAATTCTCATTTGTAAAATGAATAAGCATGGCTTAATTATTCAATGAAGGGAGAGAAATGGTACGTACCTGTTCAACCTCTCCAAGTGTGATTGGCTGAGTCTGGTAGCGAGTGTTGTTTCTGCGCGCACGAGTGTCTCCTCTGGGCCGAGAGCCGTAGTTAGAAGGCTGTGCTAGACGATTGAAGAGTGCCATCTTCTCTGCCAGAGTGAGTGTGGAAAGGTCTGGTTCCTCTTGGCCATCCTCCCCTGGGGATGCATGGCGAACATGATCCGTCTCTGCTGCCTCTTCAGTCAGCCGTACTTCTCTGGCCTGTTCCCTCACCATGGAAGTTTGCTGAGACGATGCCTGCAAGCTGTATGACACATCCACAACAGGAACACTCAATGTGTTTCATATGAAATTCATTACATCACCTGGGCTAGGCGGCATGACTATTTACAATGTGCAATAAAAGATAATAATAAAGAAACCACACCATGTTATCAAGTTACATGTTATAGATTAAAAACACATGCATGTATAGACTTTTAAGCAATTGGGTTTCGTGTAACAATTTGAATAGAGCAGAATAAAATGTAACCACAAAGAAAAATTGGCAATTTTCCATAGACATGTATTCATTTGTGTGGATAAATGGACTGTTTTCATGCATATTTAATTATATTCGAATAAATATAATAGTAGCATATGCAGACAAACATGCCATGCTGTTTTATATGCTCAACATGTGTCTGATGAAGCAAAAATAAACAAGTGGCATGACTTGAATCCCTCCCAGCAATTTACAAGCCATTCAGACCTAGTTTTAATGGAGTTGTATTATTTCATGACATTACAAAGCCTTACTAACAATTGCCTTAAGTATACAAATCTGTGGCTAATATATAAAGTACTATCCAGATGTTTAACCAATATTGTAGTTCAACAAGTCAGTGAAGATCAGAATCAGTTTAATTGTAGTCATGAAATAGTGGGTGTGCCAAATTCTCACTCTTAATTCTAATGGCAAATTTAAGCATGACTTAATGTTAGACAAATGTTCTGTGTTGGCTTGACAGTACCACAAGAGGGTGCTGCTTCTTCATTACATCTGTCTTCCTACATAAACAACAATCCTTTGACAAGCACATTTTTAAAACTTAAATATATAAACTACGCTTCAAAATTTGGGGGACAGTAAGATTTTTTTAATATAAATTAATACTTTTATTCAGCAAAGACTACACTTTTCTCATGGTGCATGGATCTACAGATATTCAGCATGCTCTCAGTGACAATCATTAGTACTGGTAAGTGTGACTATGCCTGTGAAACACACGCTCATGTGAGTGTTTATATGCATGTTCTGAGTACCTGACTTTGGTCACAGAGCTGTTGAGTATAGAGTGACTAGGAACACGCGCTACAGAGGTTTGTACAGTCGCAGACTGTGACAAGTGGCCAGGGACACTTTAAACCACACAGAGAAGGAGGGAAACAAACAGAGACAAAGGAAAAACTGAAGGAAACTGAAGAAAACAGATCAGAAATATATACACACATCACATGAAGTAAAAGGAAGGGATAGACATGAAGGGAAAATTTGCATTGAGAAGAATGTATATCCATATTAAATTCTTCATAGATACATGTATAATGCTTATTATTTAGGGGGTCAGTGAGATCTTTTGAAAGAAATGTACACTTTTATTCAGCAAGGACACAAAAAAGTTTTACTGACACTTTCGATCCCTGGAGTTTTCCCTGATTCGTTCCAATACCTGAGGCAGGAGCGAGATGGGAGGTAAAGGCATAGAGTGGGCAGCGCATCCCTGCTCTTGGAGAAAAACTTCAGACAGTGAGCATTTTCTTGGGACGCAAACAGGTCTACATGTCGAATGTGTCCAAAAGCAGTAGAACCGGCTGTGGATGCAGAGACCATTCTCCTGCTGGAACATTGTTTCTGGACAGTCTGTCTGGTCCCAAATTCAGGTGACCAGGCACATGTGCTGCTCTCAATGTGCACAGATTGTGTTGAGCCCAGACCAGGAGGCATTCCATCAGCCTGTAAAGGTTTCAGTACCTGACGCCACCATGGCAATTTATATAGACCACCATTGACATATTGTCCGAGCAGACCAAGACGTGGTGATTTTTTTTTTTTTTTTTATCTGGGGACAAAAATGCCTCAGCGCATTGTCCACTGCCATTATTTCCAACCAGTTTATGTGTAGAAGCTTCTACCGTTCTGACCACTGGCCAAAGAACGGTCTGCCCTCGAGCAGCACTCCCCATCCCAAGGTGGAGGCATCTGTGGACACCACCTTCACACTCGAGGAAGTCCCCTGAGTCTTTCTGATCGATCTTGAGGCGAAACAGACCGGAGGCCCATGCCCGCTTTTAACCATAACTGGAGCAGGCGCATGCAAAGCAGACCCAACTGGAGTACTGATGATGCTTAGGCCATGAGACCCAGCATTTTCTGAAATCTTTTGAGCACGACTATAGTGCCACCGCGGAAGGATTTTATGATGCGCTAAATGTTCAGTCTTCGCTCTGGTGACAGTCAAGATGTCATAGACAGTGAGCCCAGAAAAGATATTCTCTGGCTGAGAGACAGTAAACTTTTCACCCAATTGACTTTGGGACTTAGATTATCGAGATGTTCTATTAATATGGTCCTGTGTTCAATGAGCTCTGAGGGTGATCGAGCTAGAATCAGCCAATCGTCCAAGTAGTCCAAAACTTGCATGCCCCGAAGTTTCAAATGTGTCCTTCAGATCTATTGACATAAACCAGTCCTCTTGGCAAATCTGCGCGAGGAATTTCCTGGTTGTGAGCATTCTGAACTGGCGTTTCACAAGCACTTTGTTCAGCTGTCTTAGATTAAGAATGGGTCTGAGAACCCCGTCTTTTTTCGGTACCAGAAAATATCTGCTGTATAGACCCCCTTCGCTCTGAGCTTGAGATAAAGGCTCTATGGCCCGTTTCCTCAACTATTTCAGCTCAAAGTAGATGAGCGAACTGCATCGAATAGCCAATATTACTGTTTTTACTGTATTTTTGATTAAATAAATGCACCCTTGGTGAACATAAGACACTTCTTTCAAAACATTTAAACTCTTAGACATGAATAGTAAATTACTGTATATCTTGACAAATTTTCATGTTGACTGTAGATGTGGAACCTAACAAATGGAAACATTTGAGTTTTCCTCCTCTAACTTAAAAACTGTTTCACTTTAAAGATCTAACGGGTCACATACAGTATGAACTTACGTAGCAGCAATGACCACTTCCTCGGAGGTGACCGGCTGAGTGCGGGAGCGATCCTGACCTCTCCTCAACCTCCGTTCAACGGCAGGATTACGGCTCCATGCCTTCAGAACTGAGCCATCTGAAATCTTCTCCAACTCCTAAGAAATAGTTTTACACAATAACAAACTTTAATATAAATATATAAATGCAATATTTTAACTGTTTTACCAAATAATATATATATATATATATACTATGTACATGTATAAATGTATACGTATATATATAGAGAGAGTCAATTTGACTAGCTTATTCAGGATATCAGACCATAAAGTTTTTACTGGACTAAACAAATTGTGTTTTTTTCTACTGGAGTTTCAAATGTCATATTTAAGGAATGTTAATAATTGTGTGGTATATTGACTGAGGTGTGTCCCCTTTACACACTTCTTGGAGCGCAAAATTAATAAGACTTAACTACAACACCACAAACTGTGTATTAGTTCTGAGACCTAGTTCTTTTATTGGTGGCATTTTATTCTAATTAAATATGTTAGTGAGATGAGAAAAAATAAACTTTTATATATCATCTGCATATGCGATGGACATGTTATTCTCCTCTTTTCTCACTTTTTAGGGTATCCTGAGTAAAACAGCTCTACAAATCACAAACAAAAGGCCTGGACCAGAAGCGATGGGACCTGATTTACAGAATATGGAAGTTTGTTGCACACCTTTATTGTTTGGCACCAATAACATGTTCTAAACCCAAAGGCTATTTTTAAAGTGTGCTTTAAGTAAGGGGCGATATACAGTATGAGTGGTGTGCATGAGTGACCAATGATGGTGTTGATACCAATGAAGAGTGTTTCAAATAAATCCCCAGCAGAAAGAGCAGCAGCACTTTTCAGGGTTTGGAACAGAAGTACAGACATACTTAAGCACCACATACCCTGAAGAGAGAGCGTTTGGCAGCAACACTCAGCTTTGCTCTGTCATCTAGCTTCTCTTCATCCACTGGAAAAAAAAACAGAAAGTAGAGATGAGTCAAGCTTTTTCATGAGAACCATTTTATGACACTCCATGACTTTCAGAGGACAACACAATACTAAACACATGGTAGAAATGTTACGCAAGCAAGTTTCTGCTTCTCCTCTGCTCTGATTTCAGAGGTTAACTTTAAAAGGCACAACAGTGCAAAATAAATGCTATTCATCTGCCAAATGCAATGTATTACATTGATATATTTTCTAACAAAGTGTAGCGTGACTACTGCAACACTAAAAGGGGTCTTATAAATTCATGAATTTTTGGATTTAGCATTTATGAATTTTACTTTTAGCCAGAGTTCCACTTGCTGAGTCACTTAATATACACCACTAATAGTACACTTAACTGTTTATATAAAAATCTCAAGGAAAACGGTAATGTGCTCCTGGAATTATTTTTTTTTTTTTTTTTTTTTTTTTTTTTTTACATATTACTTGAGGCAGCACCTTGGAGTAACACAACTGTTCAAAGGTCTGGGGTCAGTATGATTTTTTTAAGAAATGAATCCTTCTTCAACAAGGAAGCATTAAATAGATTGATAGAATAGAGTAAAAATATTTAGTATGCTACAAAAGATTGCAATTTCAAATAAATACTGTCCATTTCAAAAAGTCCTAAAAATGTTTTCTACAATGTTTGAGCACTAAAGCAGCATATTAGAATGATTTCTGAAGGATCATGTGACCCTGAAGATTGGCGTAATGATGCTAAAAATTCAGCTTTGCCATTACAGGGAAAAAAACAAAACAAACAACTCTCGAATGCTTTAAATCACTGTTAAAACATATTTCTTTTCTCTGGCATTTCCTCCCAGTTAAGTCTGTTATCTTTCTTGGCAAATTTTAAATTTAATTTCACTATATACTATATACTGTCTATTATAATGTTTTATTGTTGTAGTTTACTGTATCCCTTGTTGTATTTTATACCTGTGAAGCACCTTGGTCAACCTTGGTTGTTTTAAGTGTGCTATACAAATAAAGTTGATATTGATATTGAAATTGATATTGAACAAAACACATTTTTAATTATATTAAAATAGAAAACTGTTATTTTAAATTGTTATATTTCACAATAATGGGTTTTTTACTACTTATTTTTATCAAATAAATACAGCCTTGGTAAGCAGAAAAGACTTGCAATAAACATTAAAATAAAACATTATGGACCCCAAACTTTTGAACGGTATAGATATTTGTTTCAATGAACACTAGATTGCAATGCAAGTTGACACTGCATATACAGAGATACAGCAGATACAGTATGGCTAGAAAAGCAAAGCAGTAGTTTTAACAGATCCAGAGGAGCCAAAAAGTAGGTCTGTTGCTCTCTAGAGTATTCATGGATTCACTAAACAGAAGCAGTTATCTTTGAAGTCACAGTGCCATGCCTCCATAAGTGAAAATGTTTCCCACTCAGTTCAAACTCAGATTAACAGGAACTTATTGTATGTAATATTAGCATGTTTGTTTATACTACAGTAGTGTACAGATATGAACAAATGCAAACGTTATGCAATGTTAATTGCATCATCCTTTACCATAAAAGGATTTAGACAGCATCTAAAGCTTGCTAGATTGACTTTCCATTTAAAAAAAAAGGCATAATAGGAAAACATGCTGAAAAAAATATTTTGTAGTGTATGCAAGCAAAAAGACTTACCCGCAGAGCTTAGTGGTTCAGGGCTTGGACAAGAGCTAAAGAGAACACAAAGCAAAGTCTTACAATAGGATGGGAAAATTATTAAATCAACCAGTTGATTTGGAAAAAAATTACAGCAAATGCAACAGCATATTTAGGAAGCAGCAGCTTCCTAAAAACAGAAAACACAGCAGCTAGTGCAAAGGTGCAGAAAAACACACACAGAACCGCTTAATCCACAGCGTTAGACAGAATTATAGATTTCGCCACATGCCACAGAAACAAAAGAGGAGGGAAAAAATACAAAAGAACCTTTCATAAAAACCTCTGAACAAACATTTGGATTAGAATCCCTTACACGAAATCATTATACAGCTTGTATATTACATAGCATTAGAGATAGTAAGCCAAAAGCTAACTTTAAACAGTGAATTTGTAAATGCAATGCCATTGGAAAAAAAAAGTACTAGACATGGCACAGGCCAACGTTTTCTGGGTTATTACCAAAAATCAATTTATTTTGACTACATCAAGTGTAATTTTAATGTGCACTCCAGGCTAAATCCACAATAACGTGCATAAATCTACTCATGAGGCCTACCGGTCCAACTGTTCACGCTCAGCTGACGTGATTGGCTGAGTTCTAAACCTCTCAGATGTCTTTCTATTCTCAGTAGGACAAATATACTGCAAAGGGCGACGAGATAACCGATCTTTGACCCTCTCACTTCTCCAGGGTGCCTCTGTAACCACAGGCAGCTCTTCTGCCCTATCGTGTCAAAAAGCATGACTGAATGAGGCAGCATTGAAGAATGGCAGAGCAAAACACCAAAGCTTAATGAACTATTCATCTAAACATCTGAAAACAAACATCAAAAGTGGTTAAGATTTATTCTGTCGGGACATTTAGCATAAACATCCAACATTGTCTCTACAAAAACAAGGATACCAAGCAAAGGCGAGACAAAAGACAGGAAGAGATGGTTAATTATTATTGACAGTGCACACCAGTCAAGCCGAGCAGTATAATAGCTAAAGGAATAGAGCATTCAGACCTGCTGGTTAACTCTGAATGAGCGGTATTATAGTATTTTCCTTCATTTAATTCTCACAGCACTTATATTATGAGATTTTGATTGTTAATCGTCTATGTTAGCCAGGTTAGTAAGTCGATACATCATAGTAAATGTACCACCACCTACAGTTCGGCTTTCCGGGGACTCGCAACACTTTCCAGGTAGGTGTGGCGAAGTTTGGCCACTGAAACCCTGGCATCATGGGATAGGTGATCGCCATTGGGCACAGCCTCTCTGACTGGATCCTGGATGGGGTTCTCTTGAAAAGCTGTCTTTTGGACATTTCTAACATCCAGGGGTTTGGACGAATTTGGCATACATCTCCCTCTGGAGGTCTGAACTGGGGCATAGGAGCTAGCGTCAGCCCACTTATGGGCCTCTCGAGCTCTTGCTTGCATAGACTCTTCAGCCTGAAGACGGGATACATGCTCTGTGTAGACTTCCTGCCTTGACCGACCTCCACGCCACCCTCTGGGGTCATCTAGAACACCCTTGCTCCTGTGCCCACTGATGCCTGGATTTACCTCCATGTTGTCAGCACCTCCATGGCACGAGTTTTCTGTGCTCCGTTCTTTATTTCGAATCTCAGAGGGTAAGACGGCCTTCCTGCTCCGCAGTAGCCCCTCTGTCCTCACATTCTGTTTTCCCTCCACTTCTTCAAGTACTTCCTGAATCTCTAGTTTATGCCTGGAACCAGGTTCACTACCCATAGAAAAGTAGCTCTGGCACCCCAGGTCATGGCGTTCCTCTTTGCCAGGGTGGGTCAGCCGATGCTTGGCTGAAGCATCATGGAGGGTCCGAGTGTGCGGGTGATATTGAGGACATGCCTGAGGAAACTGGTTGTACGCAGGTACCTCTGTTGTCTGACCCCTGTGAAATGGCTCGTCACGGGCCAGTCTCTCCCTAACTCGGATTCTTCAGAAGAAGAGAAAGGGGATGGTTACTTAGAATATAACGAGTCAAATATTCACTGACTGAGCAAAATCTATAAATAAAAAAATAGAACTGTTTCATGAGCCTGGAAGTAAGTGAAAGAGAGAGTCTGATCCAACCAAAACAACCCTTAAGCCACAGAACCAGTTGAAGCATCTCAATATGGTTTGTGCTTATTAGAATGTGGTTAAAAGCAACCTTGACAGTATTTGGAATAAAAAGACTCTAAAAGTGAGTCAAAGTGGATGTTTTCAGTGGTTGAAATAAGTAGAATCATGTGAAAAGTTGTTTCGCTCGCTGTAAAAAAAGAAAATTATGTAGCAAAACACAACAACCGTGATATGAAACCTAGAACATGCATCATATTAAAACCAATAACAATCTTGAAACAAATCTTAAAAGTGGGGTTATAATCAAAACATTATACTGGTAAACAAAGATTAGTTCTTTGGTTCAGGGTTTTTCTACTTGACGCAGTTTGAAAACCCTCCTTCTGACAAAAATCCAACAGATTCTGCTTTGAGGATTTTATCTAAGTATATTTATAGCTATGGGAATCATAACACCCAGTTAATTTCACACTACACAGCATTTATACATGCTGGGTGAGAGAGGTTTGCTGATAAACTACAGTAGCTTAGTTTGTGATGACTGGCTCTTTAGGTTTAGGTCAGCAGAATCAATGCTCTAAGCAGGGGGAGGCAAAAGACTCTCTCATCCAAAAGCTTTTGCAGTTAGTGCACTACCAGTGAAGTGAGAAAAGAGAATCTCCTATAATGCTTTTAAAAGACATCTGTTTATTACAGAGTTACTCTCCGTGTCTCTTCTTTTCCAGCCATTCACCTAATTAAAAGCTCAAATTCCATTAGCTGGGAGCTACAATACTGTTAAAAACAGACTTTTTAAGCAACCAAACCCTCTACACATCCTTTTTTATGAGTTGTATCCCACACTCCACTAGCGGCTAAAATCTGCTTCTCCTGACCCAAGCTTGACGGGTGCAATCTATACTCTCACACTTCAGTTTTACATGTGGTAACATCCACTCTTGCTGGGCTCCTCTGGAACCCTGTTTAAGTGAAACCATGCTCTGCACTGTAATTGTTGAGTCATGTGAACTGTTTTTAACCTCATCTAAGAGGACTGCATTTTCAAGACTAAATTAGAAAAATAGCTGTAACAAAGTGCAGCCAAAAATCATGTTTGAGATATGGTTCATGAAATGGAAAAAAAGTGGTTGAATTTTTTTGTGTGCGGTAAATATAGACAGAAGAGAGTTTCTGTTAAAAAAGGGCCATAACTGCATTGTTTTATAATGTTTACTGGGGTGCACTTGTAATGTGATTTACAAATAAAAGGCGTTTTTCCAACCCTGATTTTAGCTTTCTGATTTGAACGCTCTGTTTTAAGGATCGTGTCTGCTGTGAAACTTCAGTGTAAATGCCCACTGCTGTAATTGGCTGACATCTTTGCACATAAAATAGCTATTAGCTAGTATTACAAGCGGAACTCCCGAAAACTTTTAGCAAGTTTTTATTACTACAGCTTTCAAGGTTAACTAATTGGGAAAAGTTGATTATAGCAATATACTTCAACCGTGAAATATACTATAGTGTACTAAATATATAACTGAGACACATTGTTGAAAATAAACAACCACTTTTCTAGCATCTACACATGAGTGGGCAGGCCCAAAGCAGCAATGATGAATTAGGCATTGATTTTTTTTCTGCAGAGGCTGTCTTTCACCAATGCATCATTTGTTTTTTGGACTAACAAGGAAGTTTCCATTTCTGAAACTTACAGGATGTACTTTTAGTATGATAACCTCTTATATGTCAAAAGCTCAAGGAAAATTTGATTTCTCAGTTCATGACCCCTTTAAAGCTATAAACTTGAACTTTTTAAACATTTGCGAGAAATATCCAAAGGGAAACCTAAGAAACAAATAAATAAATGATGATAAATTAGATGAAATCAAAAAGCATCTCCCAGACTTGATCACTATAACAAGAGGAAACTGTAGTATGTCCTTTTATTTTTAGAAAGTTATGCTTTTGCAAATACTCTGCAGTTTCAGGGGATGAGGTGGAGATGGAGAGCCTATTCTACTCTAATTTTCTCTCTATACAACTCTTTTATCTATGTCTGGGTTTGTCAATGTCAGCAGACATTAAGTGCCAAGGAACTGCAGAGGAGGAAAAAGCCCACAGTAAATAAACCACTAGACTAGTAAAGTCTGAGGAGGAACATCAAAGAATAAAAAAGTTAGAATGAGAGAACAGGGGCAAAAATAGAGAGAAAACTGGTGAGAAATGGGAACACAAATTGTATGTGAAATGATTCCCAGAAAATGTGGCTCTGGTGTTTTGCGTGACTAATCAAGTTATCACGCTCTCCATTTGACATATTGAGCTAATACAGGCCGAATTATCTGCATTTACATTCTTGTCAAGTTTGGTGACCCATAGCTCAACAATTTTCTCAACACAGTATCACAAACATAATATCAAGTCATGCTTGATTCCACCAGGTACTGAAAAGCAATATGAGAACCAAACCTGCCATGTAGGGATAAACCACACACATTGGACTCATTGGACAGTGGACTGTGAATATTAGAAAAAAGTTAAAAAGTACACTGCAACAAAAGGGTCTGAAGGTTCAATGATCAAATTCAAACCCACAGCACTCATTAACAGTGTGGATGGGATGGGTGGTAGAAATGTGTGCGAGGGTGGCCATTTTGTTACTGAGATGATGAGCCCAACTCAAAACCACTCCCCAAGCCCTTTACCTTGCTGGTTCCAAACAACCTGATAGACTAAACCAGTGGTTTCCAACCTTTTCTTGAAAATATTTAAGCCCTATTTGAGCTACCACCTCAGATTTTGAGCAATGTATAACAAAAATAATACATACTGTACAGTAATAACATCTCTGCATATTCATTTTCTTTTTTAATCCAAGTCTGGGGTCGGTAAGACTTCTTAAAAATGTTTTTTGAAAGTTTTAAAATGCTTACTTTTTCGATAAAAAAGTAAACATTTAAAATATGTGCATTAAATTGATCAAAATGAATTTCTTCAACACCAAACTCTTTAAACGTTACTATATATCTATATATAAAATACAAATTACACCTTGTATATTTTTCTTATCACTAGCCTTTTGATCAGAACTAAAAATCCATGCTGTGAAATCAACGCTAAGACAAAGGCAAGCGAAAACAATGAACATGGATCTGCCTGATGCATATTACTTACAAAAAAGACAAGAGCTGGCTGACATTGCATGACTGACTATTTCCAGGAGTTAGTTTGCACAAGTTTTTATTAGCTCTTTGTAAAACCAGGTTGCTACAATGATCGCTTAATAACCACTAGTTGCTTAATTTACAACATTGTCTCAGTCTTCCAAGCTAAGTATGATCCCTAGCTAGAAAAACGTGCAAAGTGGACCAGACTTTTTTTCCTGAATAGTTAATAATCCAATAAACCACTAGAAAACACATGACACCTATAGTAACTCTCACCTCAAAATCCAACAAGGACTTTTCATAGGAAAGGACTAGAGGAGGGTTTGAGATAGCGCCATGAAGTTAGGCGGGACCACTGTTAAGTGAAGGGTGTCAAACACACCCATAAATCCCAAATGTATGGTACCTGGAAGGCCAGTTGATTGGAGAGAGGGTGTCTCCTTCTGAATCAGTCTGAAGTGACCATTGGTTGGCTGACTGGCTACGGGAGCTAAATCAGTTGAGAAACACCCAAAAGAGTGAACTTCTCAACGGTTTATGTAAGTAACGGTTTATTGGGGGCTTGGAAAAAAAAACTTAAGAGAAACCAGGTTCCTGAAAAGAGAGTAGGTCCTCAAATAAATTATGAAAATTAAGTCTGGCGTGCTGGGAACTGGGTTTTAAAGGCCAAGTCCTCATTTGTTAACATTAACTGAACAATCAAACTATACACTGACATTATGAATGGGCTCTGGGTCTTTCCAGAATATCATTCTTTATCATACTCATTTGTAATTTTTTGGCTTGCCTTAATGCTAGGAATTTAAAATTGGCTGCAATCTTTTGTTGCTTATTTTGGCAAGCACTTTAAATCCAAAACATCACACAAATCATTGACCAATGCCATAAACAGCTGCCAAATAACAGTAAAGGTCAATGCTAATGTTTCATACTGAATAGAGCCCACCCATCTTTAAGGAGTGGTAGAAATACTCCTAACAGTATGCAAGCCAAATCCTGCAAATTGGCGGCTTTCTTTTGGGGAAAATACCTGTGAAAGATATAGGAGAATACCAGCCAACACAACCAGCCAAAAAGAAATGAAAAGTATAATAGAAGATTAAGAACCTCCTGACATACAGTATTAAGATTCTACTTGGAGAATAAACAGCTAATGTGTTAAGACTCACCTGTGTCTTTGAAGGATGTTGTGAGCCTGCTGCTCAATAAACAGATCACCAGGAGATGCTTCCTGTTTGGGAGATGGCATCACGACCCTTCGACCTGTATTAGGTGAGCTGGGAACCCCCATCGCCCCTGGTTCCCTCCCTGGAACACTGGCAGACCCAGACACATCCATATATGCAGATGGGTCAGGTGCAACCCCTCCACTTTCATGCAATCTATTGCGCTCTACGGCCCTCCTCTGGTTCTCCAGATTCATCATCCTTTCGCGCTCAGAGATGGAGTCTGTGCGTTCTCTGCTGTATTTATCCACATTATGGCTGGTGGTGTAAGCATTATGCTCCACTCGGTCTTCTTCTACACTTGACCTGTGTTGTCGGCTGTCGGGCTCTCTGGACGTTCTGGAGTAGCGAGCGGAATAGTCGGTGTCTGTCTCCTGATCCAGAGAAATGCCATAGCGCTCTGCTAGTTGACGGCGCCGTTCTGCCTTGTAGCGAGCAATCCTTTCAGCTTTAGAGTCCAGCTCTGCCACATTAGTGGAGGCAGTGCTGTAGACAGACTCCGGTTGGACTGTGTAGGTTCTGGACTGAACCTCAGCACTGTGCGGATTTGGGAAGTTTGGGTCATTTTTGCTATAGTGCTGAAGAGAAACTGCGATGAGAGAAAAAAGAAGGCAGTTTACACTAAATCAATTTGCCCAAATCTTTAAGTAACCGAACACCAGCTTATCAACCCAAACCTATCATGTGCGTTGATATGCACCATAAAATTATTATTAAGGGTGTACTCACACTAGGCACAGTTATCTTGTACTGAGCCTGAGCGCGATTGTCCCCCTGACCCACCACCCCGCTGGCCTGCACTCACATTGCACTTTACGTTCCTGGCCGGATTGTTACACTTACGTCACACTTACGTCATTTACGATACAACTTTTTCTTTTGACAAATTCTATTCGTCAAGAAGGAGAGAACCAGATCCAAAATACTCAAATTAATTAAAAAGTGTACCAAGTAGTAATAGAAGATGTTTGCTGTCATAATAATGATCGTAGCACACACGAATAGTAGCTGTTCCTTGCTCTGTGCCTATGGAGCGATCACATGCGCTCAGACACGATTCAGATCGCTAAGTGTGAATAAACCCTAAGATATTTAGTGTATGTCCTTTCTCATTCATGTTATAGAGTGAACAAATCTATTAAAAATTGAAGTATTTCTCACCTGTACAGGGGTCACAGGTGTCTGCTGCACGGGTATATCTAGGAGTGTCCTCCTCTAGCATTCGATTGGTTACTAGACCGCCACAGCCTGGGAGATTTTGGAGAACATCACTATCGATTCCCTCCAGACGCCGTGCAATTCGTTCTTTCCTATAAACAGGAGTGGTAGTGTTAAGGATAATTCTCAATCTAGGAAAAACATATAATTACATATATTTTCAATGTTTCTGAAAGTAGTCTCGTTTTTTTAACAAGGCATAGTTTATTTGGAATTAAAAACACAGTAAAAAATAAGAGCAATATTTAGAAAAATCACCGCAATTTAAAATAACTTTCTATCTGAATATATTTTAAAATGCAATTTATTCCTGTGAAGCCGAAGCTAAACTTTCAGCAGTCATTAAGCAGCAATCATAAAGCGTTGTGAATTTCATTTCACGTATCAACCCCAAAGTGATCAAATAAAACAAAATATCAAATTTATAAACAAGACCAGTAGTTTCTTCAGGCATGGTCTTGCAGGGATTTACAAACCTGCGCACATATATTCAAACGCACATAACTATAGAGTCAATTCTTAACGCGCATTTGAACGCCATCAGCGTTTATCACAGGTTGGCGTTTAAAGTCTGTTTAGAGCAGCGCAGTCTCATCCCAAGACATCATATAACTGACGTCTTGGGACGTCTTTTGACCATACGTCAACATCCGCCTTT
>JAOTRC010000014.1:13130138-13147199 GCA_027497675.1 Cyprinella lutrensis | reverse complement strand
TCAATGGCATATTATACACTCACGAGAATACTTTATTACTTGAACGAAGTAAATATACATTAATGAGCACATATATTCTTGAAAGAACTAAGTGTTTTTAGCTAAGAATAAACTAAAAGAGCTACACAGTGTAGCTTTAACTGCATCTCTTTAGATTAGCTAAACAATTGATCGGTTGATGTGCGTTAGAAAATTCCCGCGCCTCCGTGAGAGATAGGAGACCGCCACCGGCCTCACGCCATTCTCCCATGGCCCTCACTTGTCCTGCTCGCCACAGTAAACATAATGAATGGCGACTGTAGAATGCAAAAGCCGTATCCCGGACATGTTGGGCGATCTCAAAACACATTTTCGGGCAGACTCATCGCGGACTTGTTTAACTACTGCACTCTGTTACCGGTAGGCAGGGCCTCCTAGGGCAGTGAAGCAAGTGCATCCTGGGAGTTGTCTTTCATCCACATAAGCCAAAAATAAATTTCCTGGCTTTTCTCAGTCTAGAAAGCACCAAATTCAAAAATAATTTCACATTTCTTCAGCATAAAAGACCCGTTTTAAATATACATCCATCTTTCCAGAGATGAAGTATCCCTTTAATGAGCATCTATGTAAAACAGAATCAACTGAATAATGGCAGGAATCCTCAGGCACATAAAGATTCTACTTATGTTTATGCTAGAAACCTGAATCCTTAGGTGAAATGTGAATAATATGCAAAAAAAAAAAAAAAAAAACACACACACACACTGCATCAATTATTCAGTGTTTCATTTCACCCCTGTAATTAATGTAGCAGAATGAAATCTTAGTCTGTAACAAAAGAATGAACCGATGACCCATAGAGGCATTCTGCTCCATTAAACCAGAATGACTTCTACGGTGCTTAATATATGATTGAAGTCCTGAGATTGGGAGGTCTGGTTTCAACCACTCTCTCAGTACTATGCAGTAGGAGGTCAGAAAACTGTCCACTAGGGATGTGACGATAAGGAAATTTTCCCACCGGTTAACAGACGTGTCTCGAGCAGACTCGTTTAGTTGTAAATCGCATGTCTGTTCTCCAACTAAACTAAATGATTTTGATTACTGTAAAAACAAATGTAAATGACAGTGGGGGGCTGTTTAACACTGACTATCACAGCAAGCCTACTGTCCACTCATTCCACATCACATTTACCTAAAATTACCACTCACACAAACACACACACATATCTTTCTCCTAATAAGGGAATGTGCTTTCTGAGTGGCTGACTCTGGGTCACCTCTTCTTACTTTCCTTTGTCTGAACGGCTGGGCGGTGTCATTGATGTGGATGCACCTTATGTGTTAGGCAATAGGAGGTTTTACTGTGTGTGTGTGTTTAGTGCATAACCTTCACTGGGTATCTAGGACACCAAGTCTACTTCTAAATGAAGCAGTTTCAGAAGAGTTTTGAACTCTACAGAAAATATAAACAAGATAAATTAGTAAATTCATATACAGAAGACCACACTCACCCACAAAGTTGTGTGCTATAATGTACACTATTATTTAAAAGTTTGGGGTCAGAACAGACAATACTTTTTTCAGCAAGGACACATTGAATTGATAAAGTGATAGTAAAGACACTTGGCGCATTTTGTTACAAATGATTTCCTTTTTCAAATTTAGTTTTTTTTAACTTATTATTTTATAACTTTCTATTCATCAAGGAATTAAGGGGATGCTTAATATTTTTTTCCACAAAAATATTAACCAGCTGCATTCAACATTAATAATAAGAATGGTTTCTTGAGCACCAAATGGCATAATAGAATGACTTCAGAAGGATCATTTAAAAAAAGAAAATCTTACCAAATCCAAAATCTTACACATGTCATAATGATGCCTTTGGCTGTTCAGCGCATGGCAGAATACGCATTATTTTTAAGAAGCTGTCGAGTTAAAAATAGTTCAACATTCTAAAAAGCATCTCAGCGATACTGTGTTCTGTTCTTTGCGTTCAATGTCTTTTGAATACAAACTTGACATTTCAGAGATGCTCTGAGCTAAACACTGTTATGACACATCACGCATGTGAATTTTGTTATACAGTGACAGAAAGCACAGAGAATTATCCTTAAGCCAGATAAGTCATTGTTAGCCAGTTGAGCTTATTAAGCTAGAGCGAGTATATTTAGCATAAGGCAGTTAATTTACAGCTAACACGCAAGTCGCGCTATTAAAGACTACAGACACAAATACTCAATGGAAAATGATATTCCGGTGTGGAGATATTTACATAGCTTAAAAGCTTATCCAGCAGTACAAAATGCATTTTCACATCCTAATCACATTTGACTGCCATATGGGTATAAGCTTAAAAGCCTAATTTCCTCTTCTGACCTCATGTTGTACAGAAAATATTGTTTGTAATGTGTATCTGCCATTTGTGTGGGTCTATTTTGGTCAGAGAAGTGATGGAGAGAGAGCAGGTGGGGTCACTGAACAGCTGTAAAGCATGAGGCATCGTTATTTAGGCTTACAGCCTGCACACATACACCATTAAAGGATACACAACAGAAAGTGGTCACTGGTCAGAAAAACAACATGGCTGCATCTATAATCTAAGGTCAATGATTCACAAATAGTGGCCATGTACAAAAGCACCACTTATTGAAACAGGCTTTCAATGCACATGATGTCTAATGATCTATAGGGCATTCAAGTGAGCTTTAGGTAAATATTATTTAGTGAGAAAGTAAAAATTCTAATTTACTCCATAAGACACTATTTCTGTTTCTTTCCACCAACTACCAAACTGCACACACAATGGGTAGTGAAGAACACATCGGATTGGATTCGTATGTGCCCTGATGGCTTCTTACCTATACATTTTTTAGCTTTCAGACTTAACCTATATTGTCAGATGGGATGTGCAATGACACCCAGTGGAACAAGCAAAATACAGTATTAACCTGCCCAGTGCCCACTATGACTAAAATGCATTTATAGCAATTCCACACAGTCCAAAATACAAATGGATTGCCTAGAATAAAGTTTTAGATTCAGATTATTTTATTTCATGCCATGTCAGCGGTCAGAGCAATTTTCATGGCAAAAATTCATTTACAAAAATACAAACATCATATACATACAACAAAAACAAAACAGATATAAACAAGAAGTCATCCTATACAATTTTTTTTTTTAATTAACATATGATAAAAAAATCCAGAACCTTTTCAGGCATAATCTCATTAAATATGTCTAAAGTTTTAGAAATTTGTCAGGAGTTAACAAATACCCTTCCGGATTCAAGACCACTCAGTTCTGCAGTCTGTAAGCACTTTCTGCTGTCTTTCTGTGTCTGTCTCATATCAAAGCTCACTCGGTCTTAATGAACACTGTCTCTCTGCACTCTCAGTCACTGATACTGACCCACTTTACTTACCGTAAAGAGAAACCACATACAAGGATTCTGGGTTCATTAAAATTTGCACACACTCAATCTTATAAGAGGACACAATTCATTAAAATTCCATGCTTTTTTATATTTCACCATTCTAAAAGTCTCAAAATTCAAACACATACTCAGTGCAATATACGAATATAAAAGATATACGTCCAAACTACTTACTATCAGATGCACCTCAATGGGAAAAGTGGACTACAGTCACTGCGTTTCAAAAGTGAAAGGGTTAAATATAGAGTAATATTAAGGATGGATGTATTCACTGCTCTTCAGAGGAGATGTATCAGCTCTGGAGAAGGTCAGGGAGTGAACAAGCAACAGGAAGAAGGGAGAACAGCAGAGGGCCATGTAGTATTGGTACACACACCCCTTCACTGTCAGTCACACCCCCTCTATACAGGAGTACTATGTAGCAACCTAAGATCTGTCAAGACAGACATCAGAGATATTCAAATATAGCACGGTGCTTTCCCACCACAGCCATGCCATAGCAGGCCTCACAGACTGACAGGGAGGAGAGTTGTGGAAAAGTGATCATAAGATATAAAGCTCAAGGACAAAGTGAAGTTTGACATGTGTGATGTGCGAGCCAGCTAAAGAATAAAAGCAGATCGCAGTAATAAAAATGATAAAACACGAAATAAATATACCATGCTTTCCACAATAATATTAAGCAGGGATATGAAAACAATGTAACCCTGCTTAATGTTTTTGTGGAAAGCGTGGCACACTTTCAGAATTCTTCAATAATGAGAAGGTTGAAAAGAGCAGCATTTGAAATTTGGTACATTATAATTGTCTTTGTCTATTATAAATGTTTTATTTGTCTCTATCAATGTACTTTAATAATGCTTGCTGAATAAAAGTATGAATTATTATTTTATATACATTCAAGCACTAATTTGAACATCACATACTTATTGAATAAAACAAGTTGTTTTCATTTTAACGTTTACTCGAAAATTGTACTGATAAAGCTGTAGGTAGAATTTGAAACTGACCAAGTGAAAAGATAAACTGCTGTTTGTAGTTAATCTGAAAGTGGCCAAATATTGGGCGATTCATTTTCCTGGCCAATTTTCTTTACAGTAGGTCTAAATCCCTAGACTGGGACTAACTGTGTACAAAAAAAAAAATGTATATATATTCTGCTGCCTCTTAGATCAAAGCAAACGTGTAACACATTGTGAAAGGAAGGTGTCCAAGTTGTTTCCTCTCAATACAAAACTACTGTCTAATGATCTGTACACTAAACAGAGAGAGGGATCTCCGGAGTTAACGTGATGACAGTGTGCAGGACAGAGTCTAGGTGTCAGCATGAGATAAAACAGATCACTGCAATCTGTAAGAGTGAGGCGTAGCAAGGGATAGCAAATGAGTGTGAGAGAGAGATGTCAGACAAATATCAGAGTAATGCTGAATATGGCTGAGATCATCACCTGAAAGAATACAGAGCTCCACCTAGTGCCTCTTCTCAAATCCTCACACACACACACACACACACGTGCGCAAATTCAACTATTGTTCCTTTTCTTTTTCCTTTTTGTCTTCACTTGTGCAAATAGGTCGAGTAAAAAATTTATCAGTTACGTTTGAGGAAAGTTAACTTTGGACAGAATTAGTCAACAACCTCTCCAGCAAATACTTGAATTAAATAAAATTAATAAAATAAAATAAAAATCCTTTGAGAGACATAACTGTTCATATATATATACTTTGTAATATTTTTGTAGAAGTTATAATATATATATATATATATACACACACACACATTCATACTAAAACTATATGAACTAAACAAATAAAAAGTATGTCCTCATTTAGATAAATAACAAATAAAGTCTTCAAACAACAATTAAACTGATAATGAATTCAATTGGGCAAAAGCCAAGACATGTCAGTGAAGTTCAGTTTTGTCCATATAATATATGAAAACATTTTTACCATGACAAGTGGCAGGACAGTTTTCCAGTTACTTGTTTTCTTGTGTTTTCACTTTTAGTCCAATCACTATAGTGTCTTTGCATGTTTTACATATAAACCAAATAACTAAATGTAATGACCACACACAAACCACTCCAAAATCAACAGAATAATCCTTGCATAATCAATTGTGCAGGGTTGCCAATTTCACACTCTCAAAATTGCCAAAATTATTTTTTCTCCCTGCTCAATCCGATAATTTTTGGTGACTAGACCACGGTGTATTAATGAAAAGAGAGTGGTTTAGGGCCCAAAGCTGCAACATCTGCCTAGATCGTTTCGTTCTCATTGTAGTATTCTCTGATCGTTGATTCGCTGAAAACCTTGCACCTGATAGGTCAGTTGCGTGTGAAAAGGACAGAAAGAGTTCAGAACATAGGTTCGGAGTCGAGCCCATGATGCACGTTTGAAAGTTTGGATGACAATCAAGGTAGGCGGATAATAAAATGGTGTGCCTTGTCACTAGTGTCGTAGCCTTGCCTGATCAGTCTGTGTGCCAAGTACAGACTTCAAATATAGTTGCAAATACAATTGCTCAATAAAAATAGGCTCATGGTACAAATTACGTTTGGGCAAATCAGGCAAGTTTAAAAATCCCCAAATTATCAAAGGTTGTCCAGATTGTGTTGAGCCTGCCACACTGAAATGCGGATGCTGAGCGAACCTTTTCATTTATTGGCCTAAACAAGACACCACAGACTGTCACTCGATGGCACCTTGTGATGGGAAGTTTAAATCATTTTACTGGACTCGCTTGTTCAATCTCGTTCATTAAAATGAAAAAAAAGGGCTTCAAATGTTATACATTTAACAGCCAAATTCCCCAAACACATCAACCGAAGCAGATTTCATCATATTCTGAAATAAGAAATCATTATAATCCAGTCAAAAATAATTTACAGGGAACATAAATAATTACTTTACCTTCCATGTCTTTCGTTCATTTGTCACGTGACAGACACAATGAACGGATTGTTCATGAACCCTGAGGCAGTGAAGCAGGCCAAACTGCCACTGTGGCCTATAACAGGCCTAATTTGTGAAATTTGTGTGTTGTGGTTTTCTGGGGAGGTGCAGGAGTAACTATTATGTGTCCCTTTTGTTTTGAGATTTCTTATTTAATCACCACTATCTTTATTTTTTTTATTTTGCAATCAATAAATTAATTGTACATTTTGAAAAAAAATGTCCATTCTATTTTGTTTTTTTGTTGTTGTTGCATATATCAGGGTTTATACTAAGAAAACAACCACTGACGTTTTTGAAATTAGGGTTACCAAAAAAAAATGTCTCCGCGCACGCACTGAAATTTTACAAGTTTCACTCCAGCCAAAGTTTGTGTTCACACAAACAGGAATCATCACTATGAAAACAGCAGGTTACTCTGCTTTATATTCTTGGCTCAAAGCAGGGCACTCTTACACAATTCAAAATACTAATGACAATGTATTTTTGCTGGCAAACTTGGAGCCCTAAATAAACATTTCTCTGTCACATCTTATTAATCTAATAATACTTTTTTTAAATATGGTATTAGGCAAAGTAAGTTTGAGTGACAATGCATATACAGTATGGGAGTGGGAACAATTACGAGTTAAACTCCAACACACAAAAGAGCATTCTTTCATATGCCTCATTAAAATTTGCACAAATATGAGGCTTAAGAACACACAACTTTATCCACACTGGTATGATTAACAAAATAAGAGACAACGATAAACAGCACGAGAAAGATCTCTGGAAAAGCATCATATGCATAGCTTATCAAGATTAGATAAGATTTCAAAAATATGACAGCATGAAAACAAAGTAAGATCGATATGTATAATCTATAAGCACTTTACCTCGCAACATGCTCTCTCCCTTTAGCATTTTTCTCTTTGCACATGGACACCAGAGTGAAATCAACGATCAGAGTTGATCCATCCTACAAAGACTGTAGTCACTATACAGAGGCATGCCAAATGGGATGGTCTGGGAAGGACAAGACAGCCCAGTGAACTGAAAAACACGTGACAGGACAATGTGCCCAAAACCATGATGCGGTTTCACACCAGAACAGCTTTGATACCACAGAGTGTTTTTGTTAGAGGTTAACTCTTTATGACCGGTAAGATGCAAAAGAGTTTTAGGGTAGGAGGGTAGAAAACAAACAAACATTGGACCTTGCCAAAGCTACAACGGCTGGCCCAAACCAGGTGCACAAAGGGACAAACAAAAAAACAAAAAGCTGGCCATTTCATCAAGAACTCAAATGAATGGAGATAACAGTTCATTAGTGCTGCAATGTTGATAGAGGCACACATCATCACGAAACACTTTTAATGAGGGTAACAAGTGGGTCACGGCAGGAAAACATCTAGTTTTAAACATCATGGAACGATGCCAATTGGTCCATCTGGCTAGACACACAATCAGTGTAGCCTCTTTATTCGTTCGGACAGCTGCATCTTCCTGTGTCAGAAAGGAACTGAAAACTCAGCTCTTGCCAAAAACAACCAGATCTAATCTGTGAACAAGCCTGATGCATATTATTAAATAACAAACATAGAGGGACACTTAAAGACACTACATATAAAAAATCATACATGAAATTGGGAAAGATTTTATAGAAAAATGTTATTTTAGTCATGTAGCCAAACAGATCGATTAAAATGAACAATAATATCATTGTTGTCAATCTGTTGTATCTGGGAAAAGCTAACTTGAGTCTTTTAAATTGATTACACGACATTCTGAGAAAATCTACCGATGTTTTAACAAGACTGACTGACAGCTATACTGTTATATAATGAATATGTACATTATGAAAAGTAATATATTGTTTTATTCAAATATTTAAATCTGATAACCAATATGCATATATATTTTTTTTTTTTGCTTTTTGACACTGACAAGACACTCATTAGACTACAACAATAAAAATGTAAAATTATATTATTATCAGTGGTGGCCCTAAGGCATTAGAATAGCTTGCCTATAGCCTGTAGACTATTACCCACATGGTGTTCTTTTAAAATAAATTTGGAATTGTATTTTCTAGAGTTAGCCTTTGGCTCTACACATTGAATAAAGTGGGTCTCATTCTTTGCCATGATGTTTGTTTTACTCAGCTATTCATCTCCTTAGTTACTATTGTACAGAACATTGGTCAACCTTGTGTTGTTTTGTGCTCTATAAACAATAAAATAAAAATCATTATTTAAAATTAAGAATCTATGTAATTTAAGATAATTTACTAATTTAATTTCGCTTAACTAATGTGAAAAGTTAATTTACGTTAATTTACCTGAAAATCAATTAAACTAAATATTAAGTTAATTTACCTGTGAAACACCATTGGTATTTTTTTGTTTGTTTGTTTTTAATACATAATAGTACATTTCTGTCGTTGGATATTTTGTTTTGTGAAACTCTTCACATAAAAAAGACATGGTGTGCAAATATAGGTGAAAAACATTCAAGCCAAACCAATATTGATAAAACAAGATTGTTTGACAAAACAAGATCACAAAATTCACATCATATGACAGTTTTAACCTTTACATGAAAGCCTTTTAGGCTAAAACACAAAAGGAGTATTACATCCAGTTATAAATTATTATCCGCTAGTCAGTCCCACCCCATTTGTGTCCCACCACAAAAGTTTCATGCTTAAATGTTAGAAACCAATTCTATTACTAGATTAAGACAGGTAAAATATGTACAGCTTGACATTACTATATGCGCAGCATGGGGCAGGAAAACAAATATAGTTAAATGTGGCATCACTTTATCTCTGTAAATTGTTTTCAAAAAGCCAACCATTAGCAACAGAGTAGCAACAGAACAAGAACGGATAATAAAAGAGTGAAAAGACATTTGTATCCACCCGTCCTCTTTTCCATGTCTCTCCTAAGGCAGTTTATCCATCTCCGCTTCTCCATCGATTAAATGAAAGTTAGAGACTTATCTCTCCAGTACTGCATTATGTCTGACAGATATATTGAGCAAAGATAATGCCTAATCTTTTGATAAGCATTGCTGGGAGAAAAGACTGTAAGTGCCCAATTTCCTGTGCACACATTTCCACTATTTTTTTTTTTTAGTTACTATTGTCAAACTAGTAAATTGAAGTCAAAATGATTCCAATGTTTTAACAAATTATATTGCAACCTCTGGCTCGTATGTTGAGGACAGTATGGAGAACTCAAACATAATGAGGTCTGAAAGTCTGAGACCAACGAAAACTGTAAAAAGACAACAACTGAAGCATTTTCACTAGTGTCTCAGACTTAGACAACAACGTACACTAAATAAAGAGGACATTGTGAAAAGATATATTTACGTATCTACGTAATTTACACATGTAAACTATTTTTGCATAAGATTACTAGTACAAACTTTAAAATGGAAATATGCAAAGCTTTATGCAGAAGCACCTGGAGACACAACACCTGTATAGTTTCCAAGATTGGAATCAAGGAACAGGTTGTTTCCAGGGAAAGTGTATTATACTACATAAACTGAAGGTACACTATGGGCCAATGACAAATTAAAGAGCTTTAAAACTACCCTGATGTTTATACAATTTGTTTAACGAAAGGTTTCAAACATAAAATTAATTACTTCTGATCATCAAAACATCTTTTATACATTTTCTTAGTCTGTTCAATTGTGCGGACTGAAAAAATATGCACGTCAAGTCATTGACCCATATATGAAATCAACACAATCCTCTTCATTGCAAGTCAGTAATTTGAATATTCCTCCGAAATTTCATGCTAGATGCCTAAATAATGTCTGTCCAAATGCTAATTGTTGAATGTCACTCGACAGATTGAGTTTGACACGTTACTGTAGCTCATTTAGTAAGGTTTGGAGAGAGCAGTTCAATATTTAAAGCAGGAATACAGCAAATTGGGTGGCAAGTTAGCAACAATTGGGTTTTCCCCTCTCCAAATTTGCAGAGCATGTGCATTGACATCAATGATTCGGTGCTAGCTTACAAGGTTGAATATGAAGTCATTGTCAAAAAATACCACACAACATGAGCTGTGAAATCTTTAACATGGACTTGAGACCATTGGCATTCTACTTTTATGTTGAAGAGAAATTTTGTAAACATGATAGGGTGGGTTCTCCGTTACTCTAGCCTATATAAAAAAGTTTTTGTGTGTGTGTAATTTAACATGTACTAACTTGGGTGGAGGTTTGATCTCCCTCCAGATCTGGCTTTTTGCACTCTTATACGAAGAAAATTCTGAGGGGAGCCTTAATTGGAAAATCATGTTCGCTCTCTTTCTCTCGCTCAACCACAGGCTGAACCCATCACCTCTGCAAAAAAATAAAAATGCCTCCTTCCCTTTTTCCTCTGTGACATCCACTTTGCTTAACTTTAGTACCATTTGCACAGGCAAAAGTTTGGAGCTGACAAGGCTATATATCGACAAATCGATATGAACAGAGAGTGCAATCCATCCACAACAAACCATATATGTAGTGGGCAACCAGGAAAAATAAGACGTGTGTGTTCTCATGACATGCAGGGATCACTAGATAACATCAGGTGCATCCAATAAAAAGCTTGGATCAACCTCCACTTAAACAATACCAATAAACAATCTCGTTCTCATTTTGTGTTTCTTGGCTAACTGATTTCATGGGCATCGTTTACTTCAAGCAACATAAAAGTTATAGAAACAAAAACCATCTACGTAAAAGTTCAGCAAATAAAATTACTGCTGACTACCTGCCAAAGTCGAATGATTTTGCTGAGAGCAAAAGAAAGGCTAAACTATCCAGCCAGGAAAAGATGGTCACAAACTGTGCCTGCATATTCCACATTAAGAAACTAACCAAATGCAATTTGCAAACCACACATAGTTTAACAACTGTCTGGAGTTGTTAACTTCCATCAAGTGGGCACCAATATTTTAAACAAATGCAATTACATAGATTTAACCTCTTCAAATCAAATAAGCAGGCATTTAAACAGCTGACATCGCACATAAAGAATCAACCTAAAACCACTGCTGTCTGTAAATGAAGTCACAACAGCAGCAAAAGTGGAAGCGAGCGGAAGGAAAAACAAAGATATGACCCTTCCTAACCTCGAAACGGATGTGCTTTTTCTCTGCTGTGACCCACTTTCACAAACACATAGATTTGAGCAAGCAAATTATTTAAGAACAATAACAGTTGTGGCCCCCATTAGAGGACAATGTCTTCATTAGGCCGTAGGAACAGACTGTTTTTCCAAGAGTTCCAGAATTCACATGGCCCACTGCCAGAGAACATTCAGAGCGATCAACACATCTGGGATCCTCATGTGAGCACTAAGTACACGTTTTTAATACATGATGTGTCTGGGTAGAAGGTATGTCAGTGTGTAAATATGGTGCTAAGTCAGTCTATGGTCAGGAGTGTATGGTTGTGTTTATACTCTGCAATGAGAAGCTTAAAATGGGTCAAATTATGAGGAATCAGATTTTCCTTGAACTCTGCAGGATGAACTCACTGTACTATAAAAAACATAACTTGTCAAATAACTTCCTCCCTGTGAAAAAATGATTATTATTATTATTATTTAATTAAGCTGCATGTCTCCAGCTACTTCTGTAAATTAAACATCAAACAAATTAACACATTTATTGGATTTATTATTATTGGATTATTGGATATGATTTAAGAAACAACAAATGAACAGAAATAATAACATGAGAAAGACTTTTCTCATGTTATTATGAGAAAAAAAAACTTTGAAAAAACTTTGTGCTTTTGTTAGCAGTGAAACACCTACAGCTCTCCTACAGCACTTCCTTTTGTTGAAGAATAACAGCATTATTTTTTAACAAGATCCCTGATCAATATCCCAAAGGTTAAATGTCCGACTCCAAGCAAAATCTTTTAATGGAGAAACCACATACAAAAGGCACACACACCAAGCAACAGTTTGGCCAGCAAGCAAGCGAGGTGCTGGTTGTGCTACAGTTCATATATTTCACAATCTTTTCTCAACAGTGAAGTTCATGCCTCAGGAGCCCCAGCTGCTCCTCATCCGAGTGCAGGGGGGAGATTTAAGGGCCCCACACCGGTTCACACTGCCTTCAAACCCCAGTGCTGGGTCTCTAACAATGATGTCAGCCTCTGCGCTTATGCAACAGGGTCAGGCATTACTCACAAAGAAAGCAGGAGGGTCTAGAGAAAAGTTTTGCTCTGGTCTAACACTGGGACTGTTTAAAAGAAGGCTCAGGGGCTCTAGAAAGGGCGCTCTTCTGTTTTTTTATTTTTTATTTTATTTTAGTATCTTCCAATTGTGTCTGTAAAATTATATGAGCCTGTAATGTTTATATACACTCTAAAAAATGCTGGGTTGTTTTAACCCAATTTTGGGTAAAATATGGACAAACCCAGCTATTGGGTAAAAAATGTCATTTAAAAATGTAGCCCAATGGCTGGGTTTGTCCATATTTCACCCAAAATTGGGTTAAAATAACCCAGCATTTTTAGAGTGTAAAATTGTGGCAAACTAAAAGGAAATATTTATTATGTAAATGTTCTCATTTTATGCCAACACAGCTCATCAGTTAGTTTAATAGTAAGATTTGAAAGGACAGATGGGAAAAATGGAAAAATGATGTGTAACATCTTCCTGTTTATGATTAAAAAAAAGACAGACTTTGTGAAGGAAATTACAATATTATTCAAGGGTAACAGGAAGTATACTGTTGGCAAAATGCAAATGGTCTAACTGGTGCTCTCTCCTTTTACAGACCAGAGCAGCACTACAGCTGCTATTATTTTGTTTTTATTCTGATTAATATGCAGTTGCTTCAGTATGCCCTCCGTGTCTGTTGAATGATGGGCACGGGTATTACTGTGCCTACATTGACACATGGTAATAACACCGTTAAGCAGACATATGGTCTGAGAAGTGTGTGTGAACTGAAACAAAGCAAAATGAAACTGATGTATTACTCATTCATCTTTACGAGCAAAATATTTTGATTGATTTACAAGTACAATAAAACAGTGTTTGAAAAAGTTTTCAAACATTTTAGGGCCCACTGTTAATTTAAAACAAAAGTAAACAAGGAAAGTCAGGTAACAATACAAAAACAGTAACTGGGCAGTATTAATAGAATTTTTCAGTATCAATGAAGTAGTTTGAATGCTAGTACCGATCCATAATCTGATTCTGATTTGTGATGTAACCTGAATCATAATCACACTGTGTTCGTTTGTTAGCCCCCCGGACTGAGTCTGGTTTCTCCCTTCGGTCACCTGATGGCGTTGCCTTGACACTGTCGCCTCTGGCTTGCTCGTAAGTGACACTTAATATTCAACAATATTATTGATTTGACTGCACTGACACTATTAGATGAGAACTGAGCTGGACGATGACATCACTGTTTTCTGCAGAACTGCATAATGAAGTAATTTAATAATTGATGATCTCTACAATTGAACTGAATTTTTTTTAGAGCTTTTAGAGCTGCGGTACAGTCAAAATGAACTGTTGCATCATTGAATCATTGTCCTGTTCTCGCTGTAAAGCTGCTTTGAATTTGAAACAAGTATTGTGTTAAGCGCTTTATAAAGGCAACTTGATGAAGGATGTAATAATTAGATAAAAAAAAAAAACTAAAGTTAGAAATATTGCCTTGGCAACTAACTAAACATCTGAACTATAAATCAAAAGTAACATGAGTAATATAAAAAAATCTAAGTAATATAAAAATAAATAAATAAATAAATGAAATAAAAAACTGAAAATACCAATTGAAGGTTATTAAACAAATGATTTAAACTGTTGAATTCATTCTTTTTTCATACTGTTCTTTATAATGTCATGCCTAAATTCACTTTTAACGTTTAAACCCACTGACACAACTTTAATACCATCAGAGTTTGCTGGGTCTCTCATTCAAAGACCATTGTAAACTTAACCAATTAATACAAATTATAGATTTAAGAGGATTTGAAGCAGAAAGGAATGAGCTTTGAGCAGAAGGTATACATTACAACAGTCACCTGATTTAAGTACCACAGACGGAAAGTGAGGTTAACCATAAACTTACTACTAGACATCCTGTTCTATAATCCACATCATGCTCCTTCCGCTGCCTAATTTTGCAGAAATATAACAGCCTATGGAAAGACAGCTTTGTTATGAAACATAAGAGCTATGATCAATCACAAGGCAAAGCTCCCCTGATCATCAAGTATGATAAAAACATATAGGCTGGACAGTATGATTTAGATTGGCCCATTCAACTAGAGAAAACATTTGCACTAATCTTATTAAAATACATATTTTTAAAAAGATCAGCTCAGATTATAAGATAATAATGTGGAAACAAAAAATCTTATACAACCATTTTAGCCTACTTTCTCCCTGATGGGACAGATGGACATGTCAGTAATGCTGAACATGTATCTCTTTGGAGTATAAAACAGACCTGCATTACAGGGCCAATTCTCTGCTTCAATCTACACAAACCAAGCACATATTTTACCCACTCTAAATCTATCTTGTTGAAGATCTATGCTAATAGCTGCCAGCATTACAAAACCCATTAAACTCAGATTTTAAAGGGCAAGCAGGAAATCGTTAAGAGGGCTTCCAAATGCAACCCAGGCAAACCCTGAATACAAGAAAGAGAACTGACAGCAATATGCTCTTATTATGCTGAGCCATTGTTGTATACCTTTAACTTATGTATTTTAGACATTTCTCAAACAACTGACAGCATGCCATATAGCAAATAGTGCAGTGGGTAAATTAATGAGATTGAATTTGTTTCTTACAGCCTGATAAATGCAAAACAAGACATAATTATGAGTGTAAGAGACTATACACTTGCTTATAATCTTTGGTTTATGGGTGGATCACTATCACAAATCTAATTTGGATGACTAACACAAATGTAACTTGGTAATTATGTGCATTTAAGTCACCATCTCTAATAAAATCTATATGTAATGAAAAAAAGAAATGTAACATTTGTTGTACAATTTTTCAAATTTTGGTTAAAATAAGTGTATCTTTTTGTCCTAATGTGGTCAACTTTTCAGTGATTTCTTTTTTTTATTATTTTTAAGTACAAATGAAGAGTTCAGATGCAAAAGCCTCTAAGTGCCATTTGAAATTTTCTTCTAGAATTATCATTTTTATCAAGTATATTTAAGTTCAGTAATTTCACTTAAATTGCAATGAAGATTACCTATTAATTGTCATTCAAGTGAAATTACTGAACTTGAATATATAAGCTTGATAAAAATGATCATTTTAGAAGAAAATTTCAAATGGCACTTAGGCTTTTGCATCTGAACTCTTCAAATATAAATATCTGATATATTAATAAGACATTTTTCTTAAATATATACATGCATGTGTGGGTATTTATATATACAAATTACTTATACACACTACACACACAAACATTATGTAAACACAAACTTTTATTTTGGATGCGATTAATCGCGATTAATCGTTGCCCATCCCTAATATTGGTCGATCTCTTTGAGTGACAGCTTGCCCCGCCCTTATGCCAGTAAACACATCATCAGAGGAGAAATGTTCCTGCAAGAAGGAGGGGAAGCTATTTTGATTACAGATTGCGAAGAAATTAATGTGAGCTTGCTTAAAAAAAAAATATGTGCATGAATAAATACTGCAAAATTACAAAAATAAACAACAATTTCATGGTGACTAAGAATCAACTTTGTCTTTTGAGACACATTTACACGAAAATAGTCAACCTAAAGATCTCATTTGTGGTTCCAACTCCTTACATGTTCTTACTTTGTTGTTGGTAAGTCAGGAGCTGTGGTCTCGCTGTGAGTTTGGGCATTCAGTTAATTAGCACAGAGCAGATGAGAGTTTGGTCGGTCCGGCGAGCGAAGCGTCTCTCCACAGCATGAAGGAGTCGTGCGGCGCCTGTGAACATTAGAGAGCGGGGAACGATCACATGCCAGGGAGGAAGACGACACCTTTATCCTCTCACATCATGGAGTCCAACAGCATGATTCACTGACCTGCCCCAAACATTCACAAACTGTCACTTTGAGTCGTCAGTCTTCTGTGACTCTCTCTTTACAACAGGACGGAGGGGGAAGGGGGGATGAGGATGGAAACTTTTTGATTGCGTGACTTTAAACTTACCTTGACAGGTACGGGCGGCCCGGGGAGGACGTGACAAGCTGTGTGTGACCGACTCTCGCTGACAGTGAGCTGAAGTTCGTGGTTCTTAAAGTCGGAATCAAAACGTCACAGTTCATCCAAATCCACTTCTAATGCCGGTCGTGTTTGTGCTGTTGTTTTGCCACCAAAATGATGTCACTTCCTGGAGGATGATATCATTAGGAAGTTTTGCAAAAGACAGGATGGGAATGATACTGAGGACTCTGGAAATATATATTAGGTCTTGTGTAACAAGCTAACAAACTCATTCCCAGTTATCGTAAAACAATATTCTCAAGAAAGCATGTTTTGATTGAGAAAGAAAATTAAATCCTGGAATATTATAATCTGAATGATACAATATGGTTCTTTTTTGTGTAATGAATAGGGCTGTCAAAACAATTAATCACGATTAATTGCATCCAAAATAAAAGTTTGTGTTTACATAATATAAGTGGGGGCACTGTGTATAATTATTTTA
>JAOTRC010000014.1:13119853-13130038 GCA_027497675.1 Cyprinella lutrensis | reverse complement strand
CTTGATAAAAATTATCATTTTAGAAGAAAATTTCAAATGGCACTTAGAGGCTTTTGCATCTGAACTCTTCAAATATTTGGACATACAGTCTCTAAACTGTTTATCTAACCTAAATTATGTTTAAAATGATTTTAGACGGACTAGCATGACACACCACAGAACAACTTCCCATAACCAAATCAGGCAGGCAAACCACAAAAAATAAGTTGTTTCTGGCAGAACTAAACAGAAAAAGGAACCACTAAAGTCATAAGGCTGTTTTACTGTTATACTGCATTAGATCAATGCAAATTAGACTAGATAATAAAATAATACAGTGCAGTGTAACAAAAGCTGGTATTGTTTTGTTACTGTGTGCACTGTACAGTCTAGAGTGTGGAAAAAAAGATGCTACTACTTGTACATTGACAGAGCAAATTGTAGGATTCTGAATGCAAAAGGACAAACACACACACACACACACACGCCGAGTCCGTCACATCATAAGCACCAGTCATCAGGTGTCCTGTTATTTTAATTTCTCTGCTTTTGAGAACTGCATCTCCTCAGGAGCGCGCTTCATGACCGCGCACCCCAGCTGGGAAACATGTAGTGTATCAAGTAACGGGAGCGACCCTTCCTTTAACCACAACGAGGGACAAACAGACCACACTGGGTACGCTTTACGTGGCGCTTCGTAACCTCAATCTATTTACCTACCACACGGATACACTTCAATAAAGTTTATCACTTCAGTTCATGGTCTATTTTGCACTCTTTCCACGTATGAACACAACTATCATTCAATTGCTGGCGCACGGGAGCGCGCATGATGTCCACAGTTTTACTCAAGAATCCTTTTATAAAATTATATAGAAACAATTATAAAATTATAGTCGCAGGCTACTACTTTTCAAATGTAGCGCTTAAAGTAAAACTAAGTGAATAAATACATAACAACAGTGAATGATTTAAAAATCTCTCTGAGACCGCTAAACAAAATGACAAAAACAAACCACCAGCAACAAGTTTGAGGAGAAACATGTTTTTTAAACACTATGTATCCAATTGAGTTACGCGAGAGAACTTAACACAAACATTTATGTTTTGTTTATTGTTCGGCTAATTGCTAAACAAAAAACACAACTCACTTGAGTATTTGGGCACAATAAGCGAAATCCAACGAAATGTATGCAAACAATTAATTTAACAACTTACCCGTGGGATACTTGTCACTGAAGTTTAGGAGTTTTTTCCAAACTGTAGTTCGTCAATACAAAGGCGTCATCAAGGAATATCTCAACAAACATATCTTGACAAACTGATGAGTTGCACAGTGCGCGCGTCCGTCTATGTCATTCACGCTCTCTAGATCTAGAGCGCGCCTCGAACTTGCATGCATTTGTCCTCAGCAGCTTCCGGGCAACGTGAGCTTAATCTTAAAGGCATAGAGGATCCACCAAAAAATATACTTTTTTAAAAATGTCAACATTTTTCTATCAGACTTTTAAAACCAGCATAGCTTTATATGTTCTGTAGAGCACCAAAGAAGATGTTATACAAAATGTTAAGGACTTATTGTATCTTTGTTCCAATGAAGTTGAATGGTTGGTGACTCATTCTTTCTAACATCTCTGTTTTGTTGCTTTTTTGGATTGGAAAAACATCCAACAGTTATTAAAGTGCATAGCCAACAGTTATTAAAGTGAACGTGTATATCATAATAGACATAACAATTGTTCCATTACCATTTCCATTATTTATTATTTTGAATGAATAGTACACTAACTGGCAGATATCATTGTGGTTTCCAACCAAATTCCCTATACATATTCAGCTACAGCAATAAAGACGTCTTTGAGTTCAGAGAGGTAAAGTTTGAAAAGACAACTATTGTTGGTTGGTGGCATTACAAATTCAAAATATGGAAAAGATGTGGTTACCAGGTGTGAGACAGAGGACCCAGAAGAGCTGTGACACAATATTGGAGCCTTTCAAACATTGGTTACTTGTCATTCACCAGACCTAGTGCATTGATTCCAAAATAGTCCCTCTGGAGAAGCTAGAGGTCATGTAGGCTATATTGGTGTTAAATCTGTCTCAAATTCTTATAACAAATGTATAAGTTTTTCCTCAACATCAGTCCAGTGTATTCTCCGTGAGTATTAAGATGAAATTTTTATTTACTGTAATGGTGAAGTATACATGAGATGTTATTTTAACAGTATAACTTCAATCCTATTTGGAGAAGCAGAATTCTGTTGTAGAACACTGTAAACAAAGTTTATAAAGTAAACCATAATTTTTTACACGCAAAAGGGAAATTTGATTGCAAATCCATTTGGTATTTTGATATGTAGGAAACAGATGTGACCCACATGCATCAGCGATCTTGCTTTTTATGTCTTGATATTGCATTTCAAGTCTTATGCACGGCACTCAGACATCTACGAAAATTTTGCATAAATATTTAAACATTTATGTTCTAATTGGTAAACTAAAACTACTAAAAATATATATTGAAAATTAGTTGAAGCACTAAACTACAAATTAATCAACTATGAAATAAAAATGACTTAACTGAAATATAAAAGTAAAAGCTAATAAATAATATGTATACAGTAACACTGTTTATAATGTTCTTATGAGCAGACGAGGAGTAAAGGAAATAAAAACATGAATAAATAAAATGAATAAAATGAAACCACAACCTTTGGATTTAAAAAAAATCAGGATGTGTAAGGTCAGACCTGTTTTTTTCAGCCAAGGAGGGTTACACAATGCTCTTTTGACTTAGGCTGTTGTAATGCCACCAGTGTACCGTGGTGGTCAAAGAGGTTGTGTTCATTGGTTACAGCTTATATCCTCGGTGTTTGATAAAGAGGCATATGAATGAAGTAGCTATAGACAGGCAAACACACTGAGAATCTGCGTCTATATCACAATGCATCATCTTTAATCCCAACACTAAACGTTTATTAGCCTTACATTTGAATCATTTGTTGTTTTACTCTATAATTTTTCAAACTTTTTCATATTTAAACTTACACACAAAGTAAACGTTTCACACGAGCACATAATTGTTACTCTTTTCATTCAGAACAAAGAAACAAAACTTGCATAATTACAACACACATATAGAACTCTAGTTCACTAAATCATTATCATTTCAGCACAGCAGTGCTGTAAAAGCCTGAAAGAAAATTACCCAGATTACAACAAGCAAATGTTATGAAGAGGAGGACGCTATCAAACAGGGTCAGCTGTGTTAATTATACAGTCGAAGACCTCTTTATCCTGAACTCTGTGGATCTGAAGATTGTTTCATGAAACTGTATGTGGAGATTGTGACAAAGTTCCAACTCTCACACCAAAGAATATGTTCATGTAGTTTGATGAAGGGATTTAGTAGCAGCGTGTTAGTTCCTTAAAAAAAGTTTTTTATGATACTCCCTATTCATGGCATAGATAAAGTCTTGAACTATAAACAATATCAGGTCTAGATACATAGATAGATATTCACAGTGATGGCGAACACCACATATGGCCCAAGCTCTCAGCCTTGTTTCTTCTGAGGCTATGAGACAGAGAGCGAATGATGGATGGTTCACTAGGGACAAAGAGGAACAGATCTAAACAGAAAGGAATGAAGACATGGAGAGTGAAATGAGAGTGACAACAACAGAACTTATTACATGGGCTAGTGTTGATGAGTCTCTGGGTTAGAGAAGAGAGCGAGAATCATATGATAGGAGGTCTATTTTTCCTTCAACAATGAATCATGCAGTAGCCTACAGATTTATGGGAGCTAGATGCTATTAAATCAGACATAACTTGAAAGTGAGAAGAAAAAAAGCGTAATAAAAACCCAATGGACCCAGGTTACACCGTACAGTATAAGGAAAATGTGTCTTTTGAGAGCAAAAAACATTAATCATGGGTTAAGTTGACTGGAGAATTACGAAGCTTGACTTCTTGTTGACTGGTTGTCCTTGGCAGTTTGCATGCACACTCATTTCAAACTTTATGATTTATTAATCTCACGTGGCACAAAGGCTTTGGTTCTCTTTTGTAGAGAAAATGAGATAAGAACTGTAATTAAAACTAGACCTTAAATTAAAACTCCTTCGTCCAAAGATTCAACCTATAAGCTTAACCTTCAGATCGAAGCGTTTTGAAGGAGTATAGAAACACTGCAAACCAATTGTGAAATGACGAGCAAAATAGTCCCTGACAGTAACAACACTAATGCACAATAGCTAAAAAGCACATGAGCAATGTCTCAGATGACTAAAATGACTGAATTTATAATGTAACATGTCTTTTTAATAATACAATATTAATTTATCTATATTAGTGTTTCATGCGGAGAGTCAGATATTTTTAGCCGCTACTAGGAAAGGAAAAGAATACAAAGGCCTCAGATATGACCAGCCTCCCCCACCCCTTTGAGTCGGACATCATAATAATATAACGGATCAACTATAACATCCCCATAGCTGTATTGTGTTTATGTCAAACTGTACTTTCATATGACTCTCAGATGCATTATTCAGTCAAGCCAATTGAGAGGCTGAATACAGAAAGATCTCATCCTGTATGTGGCCTCAGGTTACTCTCACTAAATAATTTAAAGGCATCCACCCACTCACTCACTCATATAAACAGAAAAATTACAGAAGAGAGAGAAACTGACAAATAGACAGAAGTAACACTCTGTCTATAGAGAAAGGTATTGGTGATATGTTAACAGAACTGCAAATTAATGCTAAGCAATTACATTGAATGTTTATCAAAAAAAACTGCAATTATTTTATGAAAAATATACTGCAGTAATAACAGTAATATTGTGAAATATTATTACATGTCAGAATAACGGCTTTCTATTTTAATATATTTGAATTATTCCTGTGATTGCAAAGCTGAATTTTCAGCAGCCATTACTCCAGGCTACATGATCCATCGCATTCTTGATTCTTTGATAAATAGAAAGTTCAAAAGAACAGCATTTCTTTGAAAAATAAACCTTTTGTAACATTATTAAAAATATTTACTGTCGCTTTTGATCAATTTACTGCATTCTTGCTGAATAAATTGGTATAAAATAGTTGTGCTAGCAATGGAGTATGACTGTGTACATAGATGGGTTTCTTCTTACAGCTGTATGAACAATACATTTTGGCCCAAAAAAAAAAAACAATTCACCCATAGTCAATCTATTTTATTATTCCCCAATTTTATTTGACAGTTCAATAAACAAAACAGTTAACATTGAATAATATAATATCGCCAGTTACTATACTTTGCTCCATCCAGCATAAATAGTTTAAAAAAACATCACAAAACTAACCATGGCATGTCTCCAAGCAACGAAGTAGTGGTGTTTCGTTCTAAAGGAACCAACATTTTTGAACGAATTGGTTGAGAAAATAATTAATTGACTCATTCAACCTTTTAAAGCAGCACTATGTAGTTTTATAAACCTTAATAATATTTTTCCAAAACCCTTGAGATGGTACATCGACTTACAATAGGTTGAATGACAGGTCTACCATAGCCTGACAGAGTCTGTATCGCTTTAACTGCCAATCTGTAACTTCGCGGTGCGGGTAGGAACCCGAGCACAAAAAGAACTACAAAATTCTTGAGACGTGAAAGTATACTGATTACAGAGTTTGGTAGGGGCTACATTCTTGCAAGTAAATAATACATGATTAGACGGACAAAATAACCGGTCAGGATATCTATACTATGTCTGCAGGCTGATAGTCATGTTTGTTACTTATTTTTCTGGCGAAAGTGTCTTGCCTCAGTCTATAATGCAAATCGATTTGTCAAATTTGCAAATTCATCTATGGTAGCTTGCTTGTATAATATTGACGACATGGCTATTATCTACCAACAAGCATTGAATTGAATTAGCATATCCAATCATGTAAAACAATAGCCAATAGGCTAACGTTACAATAAAGATGCTGGCTTGTAAACGTGAGTTACGCGATCTTTTGACATTTGAAAAACAATTAAGCCTATGAACTATATCCATAAAACATGCTGAAATATTTGCCAATGTACCTGGGATGAAGACATGGGATGAAAAGCATTAATTATTATTTTCCTCCATATTCCACACAGACTCCAACTATGCTATAGGTCATAAGAGTTTCTCTGTGGGATATATGGTGGGCTCTAGTTGACTTGGGCAGGCCAAGCTCATAATTAGGTGGGCCAAACCCTCCTGCGGAGCTGGGCCTGATTCCAAACATGATTCTGATGGAAAGAATTACCAGTCGACAGCACTCTTAGATCTTTTTTACTTTGTGAAGACTACTAACTGGAATGTCTGCCATCAATCCTTGTCACAAGTGCAATCACTTTAAACCTTATCCAGAGCTTGGGACAAGAAACCACATGGCAATCCAACATAAAATGCATTTTGGCAATGTACTTGACTGAATCACACTGGACAAGCCTGGGTAAGATAGGAAGGATTCCATTGCATGATCTCAATCTGGATTGAAGTACTGACAGTAAGTAGTTCTTCAATTGCCAGTGGAAAGTGACTGCACTGAGATTGCTCTAAAAGGTCAGTTAGGTGGTGAAATCAAATGCATTAGAGAGACAATAAGTGGCTTTTTTCTATGTTGGTCAAATTGGAATGAGCTCATGTTCGCTTGCTGCCGGCTGAATGCTCAACTAAGGGTCAGTTGTGGAAAAGGCCACTGGCTCTGGCACAGTCCATGGAAGGGTAATTCTTTAGCCTAACCTTTTCTTTCTGTAACTTGAGACAAACACACACACACACACACACAAACACTCATCAACTGACAATTTAGCCTGTGACTGTAATTGAAAATGGCTGGTGATTTATGTCCCTGACCTTTTGAAATAACACAGAGGCATGAGAAGGAGGCAGACAGGCTGACAGAAAGAAAGCTGAAATATTTACAATGAGCCACTCGGGGTACCATAGTGATACTCAGACTATCTGCATTAAGGGACCTGGGGGCCCCAAGTTTCTGGGGGGCCCAAATTTTAGACTTTCTCAACGTACTTTGCCTTCAAATCTTGGAAAATGCAATTGTAACAAGGTTAGATGTTGTGGGGAAAAGGAGACGGGAATCGGCGAACATACAACAGCTTTAACAATAAAATAAACTTTCAAAATGAAAGTAAAAGACCCTTACGGACGACTGCTGTCACATAAGATAAAACAGAAACATCAACCATAAAGATCGTCTTTCACTGTCGTCGCACCTCATTTTATGATTCCGCTCCTCCATGAGATATAAGACCTCCTCGCGTCGCTTTCTCATGGCCCTTGGCCTTGTCCCCTCGCAGGCCGGGGGGTACACCCGAGACTGCGATCTACTAAGAGAGAAATGGAGACAGAAGCATGAGTGACTGAGACGAGAGAGGGGAGAGAGGAAAATAAAATAAAATCTTGGTCCAGGTCCCACAACATCTGGTCCTCCACCAGCTTGGCGATCTTCTCTGCGATGCCTGGTGGCGGTGCTGGATAGCCCTCGGTGGACGTCTCAACACTCCTCCACCGCCTGGTGGACGGCTCCTCCGAGTTCAGGCAGTCGGCAGGAGACCTCAGTTACCTGTTTCTCCCCATCATGGCAGATGACAGCAGATTCTGGTTTCAATTTCAAAGTAAACATGAATGTTAAGTGACAACATTGATTGTTTGATAAATTTCAGACTTCTGAGTGAGAGAAACAAAATAAGTACAAAAAAAAGACTCTAAATAAGGACATTTAAATAATGAGAAAAAAGGTTTTCTTTATTACTTGGCATTCATTTGTTCAACAGATGTGTTGGATTATTATGTATATGTTTGTTTAAGATTCCCATTAATTAAATGAATTGCAAAAGAGAATCATCTTTTTTTTACTTCTTTTCTTCATATGACTCTTTATAAACCTGTTAAAGAGGAAACAAGCAAATTGTTTCTCCTTTCCATGTTACACATAAAATAATTAATAGATGAAAATAAAACAACAGTCCATGCAAGGAGTTTATTAATGAGCAATCTACTATAATGTACAAAGGAGTTTCCTCTCAAATTTCATTCACATTCACCCAATACTTCAAAGACACAAGTACTGAGGTGCACAGTAAACTTTCTGTAAAATACTCAAAAAATAGCTTGTTTTGAATTTAAATATTGTTCAAAGCTTTTTTAGCAGGATAAAAATGTGCACAATGTAATATCATGAATATATTTTAATGTAGTACCAAATGCAATTGTATGCAAAACATTTTTCCTGACCCCAGTTTACATCTTCTATCTCATGAGAAGGCAAATCAGTTCCAACTCAATACAAAATAATCATGTACAGTTTCTGTATGAAAATAGAAAAAGATATTAAATGCAATATACGTTATATGCAACAATATAATCATCTGTTTTGAAAAACAAAATTGTACAAAATGGTATAAACAAGCAAGGACTACTTACAACAAAAATGTGATGACGTGATTAATGCTAAGTCTTCTTTTTTTCCCCTATCCACTGACTACAGAACATCTTTTTTCATGAATTCATGGTTTATTGTAATTATGCTTACGGCAAATATCAATAGTAATATTGCTATAACATTATGGTATTTGCACACTTTACCCACAACAATAACTATATTCAGAGGAGGCAATGAAGTTTTTGGCATAGACCACTATTTCCATTTTTTTTTTTTTTGGATGGGCTAATTTGTTTTTACTTAAATGTATTTTAGTGCACTTTGGACTGCATTATTAAAAAAAGAAAAAAAAAAAGAAAAACGTCTGATGGAAATATAAGTGGGAAACTGTCCATCTCAAATATGCAAGTACAGCGTAATAACAGAAAATAACCAAGCAATTACAAGGGTAAACTAGTAAACAAGTACTACATCTGGTAGGTATACTCACAATATGTAAGTAAGTTTTTAGAACTAAGATGGACTTCATTTGTGCATAAGGAAACATAACAATTTCTGACATTTGTGCAACTAAAAGCACACCACACAAACAATAAAAGAATCATTCATTGCCAGAGTAATACATGATAATAGACATTCAGATATGATTTATCCATAATGATTGTAATCAAGCAAACAAACTCACAAGGTAAAATAAATCCACTTTTTCAAATATATTTTCATCTGTACAGATTGTTGATAGCTTGATAAAAATAAATACATTTTTCATCTTTTTTTTTTGATTGCATTTTGTGGTGAGATGATACATTGTCAGACTGCTACTCTGAAAAGCTCAAACTGCATATGAGATGTGAAAACTCTTAAGTGCAGGGAGTAATTTTAAAACAATTAGGCTACTACGGAAACTAAAATCACCGCAGTTAAGATTAAAGTTGCTGAAGACCAAGATTTTACACAAAATATCTTTAAATCTTTGTCTCTATTCACCTTTTTTCTTAGCTGCCTCTTTTGGGTAAAAGCATCCTATTCCATAGTATTTTGTTTTGCAGTTTTACCACAGTGACACATACATGGTTTCTTTCAACATTTCTTACAAAAATATTTTTCTGTGATTAAAAGCACAGTGTAACGTCACTGATTCAGTTGCTACCTCGCCAGTCCATTTCATTGCTTTGTTACATCAAGGCCTCTCTCCTTTCTCTCATTGGTAATACTGCAGAAAATGAGAAGTGCAAGCTTTTGTGTCTTTCTTGTTGCTGTTGGCACAATGACCCTGTGTTCTGTGAAAGCCCAACAGAACTCCAGCCTTTGCTGGTGCAGAGAAATTTTAGAAAATTATTAAGTCTATACAGACTGATGTATAGCTATTTGTGTAATATCTGAGCTTTACTTGATATACATTATACATTCATTTCTCATTGATAGACATATTAGCTATTCTAGCCATTAGGTCATAGAAATTCCCAGGATGAATAGTCTTAATAGGTGACATGAAGTTCATCTGTCTGCTTATAAACGTCTCTATTTTTAATATGAGTGGTTCTAGCCAACATCATTCTCAGTTTCAGATGAGTGTTTGTTTACAGCCTTTATTCCAGTAAAAGTCACAGAGTTTGTTCTGACCGTATGAAAGTTCAGACTCTCTCCACATGACTGGGGTCATATCCATCTGAAAACAAATACAAATTACATTAATCACTTTGACACTTTTGAATAAAGGAGAGCAATATCGGTTTAGAGTAAACTGAAACTGAAAAAAATATAATAATATGATATAATA
>JAOTRC010000014.1:13108729-13119388 GCA_027497675.1 Cyprinella lutrensis | reverse complement strand
GGGGGACCAACAAAATAAAGTGTTAGCAGATATTAAGCAGACAGTCTACTAATACTCTAATGACAGTTAGTTGACATAGTTGCAAATTTACTTATAGTTAGTAGAATGTCTAAAGTGGACTATCGAAATAAAGTGTTACCAAATGTTTTTAACGTTATGAATGCTGAATTTAGTGTACTGACCTGAAATAAACAGCTTGTCATCTTCCTCTGTTGCAGACATTGTATTATCCATGTTGAATCCTTGTGGCAGCGTGATCTCTCGCTTTGCTACCATGCCACTACGGGGTAGTGGGATTGGCCGTGCCATAGTCTTTGGTTGCTGCATTGATCTGGCTTGTATCAGCTCTTCAGCTAACACTTCCTTCTGAACCCATTCCTCATCCTCCTCTTGCATATAACTTGTCACGTCTTTGTTTTCTCCGACTGCATTCTCACCACATTGGTTCTCTTCCACTAGTGTTTCATCCACTTTTGCTGATTCTTTTAGATCTCCCTCTTCTTCCAAGTCCGTCTCTTTGGCCAAGGTGATCCTGGTGATAGTTCTCGCTAATGACTGAGAGCTTTCTTCTTTTGCATAGACATCGTACTCCAGGGATGCTTGATCATTTGTGAATGAGGGGGGCAGAGGAGATGAGCAAAAAACCTGCAACTGGTCCTGTGGCGCTTCTGTTATCTCAGCAATAACTGTCTCCTTGTTTCCCTTACCTACACTAAGAGTCAATTCCTCATCCTCGGCCAGTGGAAGCGACAAGCACAAGTTACTCGGAGGAAACTCTGGCAGCTCCAACACTGAAGCGACTCTCTGGCAGTGCTTCTCAGCACTAGGTAAATCTCCAGACTCCTCTCCTAGTCCTACCTCTGACACGTCTCCATGACTTTCCATAGACCTATCTAGTACCTCCTCAAACTCTCTACTGGCATTCTGCGTCTCTTCATTCAAGCGCATCTCTTTGATTTGTGTTGCAAACTCTGGAGCATCTGTGGTTATCAAATTACTTTCTACTGGTTTGCCATCAACCTGATCAACAACCAAAGCTTCAACTGGCACAGCAATGCCGAGAATCCTGGCAGCCCTTTGTTCAATGGATTCATTTTCCGGAATGCCTTTGGCACACTGGACTTCGTACAGATTACTAAGGTCTTCGGTCTGCATGCTGTTGGCCTTCTCTTGACTCAAAAGAGTCTCAAGATGTTCATCTGCCAAGGTCTTTTCATTACTCCAGCTCATATAATCAGAATAAACATTTTCGTCATCATCGTCATCCTCAAAATTTGGCTTAAACCTACAATGAAGACTCTTGATAACATTGATGCGTGAGGACCGTCCTGATCTAGTAACCTCTGTGCTTTCTCTCCCAGCTTCCTTTTTGAGGGCTTTGGAGTTGAAGGCATTATTATTGTTCAAGCTTTGAGTACCATCGACAAACTCAGGGCTGTGCCTGCTCAGATCTCCGCTACTGTCTGATGATGTAATCTGCAAGGTCTCAAACATCTCTGAGTTATCTGAAGGGCTGGTTAACATAGGTGACTCAGGACTCAGGCATGTGGGGGATCCAGAGGTCACAGTGTCTGGCACTGCAGTGTATACTGTTAAACCAACATCTTTAAGCATACATTCTTTTGGCACTGGGATATCTTGCCGATGCATCTCTGGATCTGTGTCCTCACTGTGCAGAATCTCAAAGTTTACATAATTCTCAGTTTTGGTGACAGGTATCTCTTGCGTATGGCTGTCCACCTTTGGCTTGGACAAATAACCCTTTGTTCCTTTGTATTCTGGATGGCCTCCGTTCCCTGAATTGGACTTTACATTTAAGTTATTGCTTTTGAGTTGTGTCTCTGTGACCTGCACTATATGCGACTGCTGAACAATTTCTTTCTTAGTGTGAACTGGGGTGCTTTCTTGTTTTGTATTGTTGACCTCTCTGCTTGTGTCACTCAGCTCCAAGATACTGTTCAATGCATCGTCCAGCTCCTCTATATTCTGGTCAACATTTGGATACTTCCCAGTATGATCCTGTATTTCCTTATTAAAAGACTCAAGCTCCCCAATAGCATCCCATTTTCGTCTGTTCACAGGCTTTAGCAAGAACTGTCCAAAAACTTCTTGAGCATCTGCTGTTTGCTTGGTCTTTCTCAGCAAAGGTTGACGGTCTGGAGATGGAGGAATTGATGCTGACTGGGGTAGAGTCGGGCTCCTTATACTTGAACTACTTCCAGTCCCAGTTCTGGAGAATGCACTGTTGCTGGAAGGATTGAGATCCTTTTGACCTATCATGGGATATCCGTAGTTGGCACTACAGTCAGTTCCATCTTCATTATCAGTGATTGCGTAACTAGAGGGATGGTCATTTGCAGGAAGATGGGTATTTCTGGAAATTTCCGGAGAGCCCGTCTGAGTTTCCTGGTTTCTGTACTGATCTCCAGGCCAGGATCCTGCATAGAACAATTCATTGCCTTGACTTGGATCAAGTGACCCAGTATCTACAATCTCTTTCCTTAAAGGAGAACTTTTAATTGACAGGGAGCTTCTGGACTGTATATGTGTGTCTTTGCTTGATGTTTTTATAAGGTTTTGGTTGTCATGCTGCACCACTGAGTTTTCTATTGAATTAGTCACTTTTTGATTGTTATTTGGGTCAGAGACACTTTTGTTTGCTTGCATACTAATAGGGACAGAAACCAGGCAAAACATTGTCTCTTTCAGCTTCTTCTTGGAGTTTTTCTTGTTCTCAGCCACAGTTTTTGCCTCAAATTTCTTTACTTGGGTCACTGTCTCGATCAAACCCATGTCTGAGTTTTGTTGCATTGTCATCTGAATAGCAACTATATTGCCATGGGCAGCTGGATGCCTGTTGCAGTTTTTGTCAGGTATTGTGTTCGAATTGTCTGTCTCCTTCAAAGCTTCCTTGTGCATACTGTCCTCATTAACAGAGACACTAATATTGCTTTTACTTGGTTCAGTGCGGTCAAGGGGTTTCTCTGTGAGAGAAAAGGCACTGTCATTAGACTTCTCAGATATGAGGTTGACCGGAATCTCATTTCTGATGTTTCTGATTTTGTCTGCATCCGTTAAAGAGTTCCCATCTATTCCTGCTCCTGAAATGTGTCTGACACGGGGGTCATCAAAGGGAATGTATTGAATGCTACCCATCCGTTCTTCACTGTAGCCTGGATACGCCTGTCTCCTGCAGGGCATACTTCTTCTTCCATCTCTGTAATGGTCTGGCCAAGCCATCCCAGTTTGCCTGATAAACCATTCCTGCACTTCTGTCATAGCAGAGCCCTGCATAAATGGGTCACCTCTATACTGGTGGTTAGCCATTGAAATAGGATAAGTTCTGTGACCCCCTTTAAATACAGACTGCCTCCTGTATGATGGAGGAGGGATATAACCAGGGGGCTCTACACTAGAACCGCCAAGTTCTTGTACAAAGTACTCTTGCCTTGAGAAGGGCAGTGGAGTTCTGTCTCTGGCACGAGGAACAAGCTCCCCAGTGAGCATCTCTGCGCTCCCGCGCATCTGCTGGTGGACTTCGTAAGATGGAGGTCTGAGAGGACGGCTGAATCTGGGTTTTGATAGTGGTGCAGACTGTGCTCCTGATCGGTCAGTCCACCGCACCCTGCACTCTTTTTCATTAAGGTGCCGCCCATTAGGGTCTCGGGTGTGGTGGCCGTTTAACTTAAAGCTCCCATATGAATCTTGTCCAGTGGTTGGTATGCTGAAGTACTGGTGACCTTCAGATTGCAGAGCCATTCTGGGCAGTGACTGGGACTTGTTTTTGGTTCTGGGTGGAACGGCTCCTTCGGCAGTTCGTGGCCTACGTTGCTCCTGTGCCACCTCGTTTTCAGATGGATGACGGCTCATGCTGGTCATTGGACGCCACTCCTCTGTTCCCAAACTTTGGTACTTTCTTTCAGCAGCAATTCTCCACTGGTGGAGGGCCATCTCTCTCTCTCTGGCACGTGCGCTCTCTGCCCGCCGTTGTCTTTCCCGGTTATGTTCCTCTGTGCTCAAGGCGGATTCTGGCCTCCGCTGCATGCCCTCTGGTTTGTTGGGAACCCCTCCTCCACTTCCTCGTGGGTCCCTGAAGTCTGCATAATCCAGAAGCACACTAAAGTCCTGACCTCTTCTCCGCCAGTAGGAAACATCCTGCTCAGATCTAGGCTGAGCATGTATTCCTCTGTGGGTCTCAAAAAACCTGAATTAAAAACACACACAGATGGAATTAAATAAATAGAGGTCAGCTGTTATATTTGATAAGCCATACTTTGACAGGCAGTATTTATAGGACTTGAGGATGTGAGATGAAGAGATTTAATTTAAACTATAAATTTCTTGTTTATATTAAGAAATATTTTAAACAACACATTGATTCATTATGTCAATGGTTTATGTTAGTGGTCCAGACACAAAAATGATTTATACAAATAATAAACTAACAATGAAGTTGTTTTTAGTTAAATAAAGTATAAAAACATGAATACTGAACATGAATACGAATTGAAAAGCTATTGAAAATACACGCATGTAGTTAATCAGCCATAGGGGGTGTATTCACTCATGATGGGGAGGAAAAAGAGTGAACAAGAGGAAGATTTGAAGAAAAACTGTAGAAAAAGACATGGCTGAAAAGGTCAATGCAATTTCACTGGAAAAAGAAGGGATATGATCAGAGCTTTAGGACTCGTGTAAATATTAGAAAACCATTCCAATGCTGGAGAGACTTAAGCAGGAACGCCTTGGTGTAGATGCATAGGCAGCGTTGTTTCTACTCCATACATCAGTAACATTTGTTTTGCTATGTTTCATAAAACCAAGATATGCTATTGTCGTGATGTTAGCATGTAAAAGGACAGTTTTGAGTGTCATTATTTTTCTGGAGCTGGTATCCCGCTGACGACTAACAACAAACTCTTATTTGCATATTCTCAACGGTCCTGTATGTAATTTTTTAATTCTACCTTCTAGTTTTTTCCTCACCTTTGCTTTATTTTTCGTAAAACATTATTTTGCATTTCTTCAGCTATTATAGAGAGACACCTACTCTTGCATTGCGTGTTTGTGCATTTTGGGGGCGGAGCGATGAAGACTGTTGATTTCAAAAATGTTTATGTTCATTTGTGCTCAAATGTTCAAATCCCACTATGCCAGCACACAGGCAACATCACATTAACATTAAAAGAAATAGGTGAATGCTGACAATGATGTCAACAAAGCAAAAGAACTCAAAACGCCCAATAAACAAGGAGGTTTTAACGGTGCAAACACACCAAAATAAATTAGCATTTTATCTTAAGCAGGAACATGACTAATTTGCGTGGTGCAAAATGTTGAGTCAGCACTGAAGGTCTGTTCTCTCATCCAATATCTTGGCAGCAGAGAGCATATGATCTGCATGTTAAACAATTCTGACCTGCACTCACGGAAGGATAATCTAGCTTAGTAACAGTCACAGCAGTGGAGCTGCTTGCTGCCCTGAACTATCTCTGACATTTATGACATTAAAAATCTATGACACAAGGACATCATGACTGACTAGCTGATGAATGTAGGGGGACAATTACATATTTACAATTTTCGTAAGGAAAATTAAGCATTCTCGTGTAATTGTATCTAAAGAAAATTCATCTTTGAAGCTGCTCTGCTGCGACAAGGCAGCAGGCAGAATTCAGTTTTTCACCATGTTTTATTAATAATGCTCTTATATAAGAGATTGTTACAAGGAATGGAATATTGATCTGACAAAGGGCTCTTGGCCATGGGACATGTGGATTACCGCTGGCTCTGCTTGCAGAACTGAGCATGCTCAGTAGGGGGTGCTGCGGGCTTTCAGACAACATTGCTGTTTATTCCACTACAGTCCCATGTGAAATGAGAGGAAATAAAAAAACCGCACTGCACTAAACATATTAATGAATTCTGCTACAGGGGGAGTAAGGTAGGAGAGCGCAGGGGAATGAGTGAGACTGAGGAAACGGAGTACATCAAAATGTAAGAAGTACAAAGAGGATGACGTGAGGATGAAAGAAAGTGCAAACAAAAAAATAAGAAATGGTGGGAGAACGGCAACAGGAGAGGAATTAAAAAAAAAAAAGAAAAAAGGGAAAATTGGTATCTGTCCTGGTGCAAAAGGGAAGTCCTTGACAGCTCCTACCTTTACATAACACTCTTCATCATGCAAGACGGCTTAAACCTCAGATCAAAGGAGCGAATGAAAAAGAAAGAAAGACAGCAGCAATACAGGAGTATTTGGCAGAAGATGAAGAGGTCAACAACTCGTGAGCACAACTCACCCACTGTCCGTGGTCATGCTGTCTTCTGGCAAACGTCCATCTCCTAGGTTTCCGTTGTCCACGTCTTGTGTCCTCTGCTTCCTGACCCTGTTTTCAGTGTCACCGGGGAATCCCCTGGCAGGAGCTTGTCTGATAACCCCACTGCTGTAAACATGGTCTCCCTCGTAGCCATTCACGCCGCTGTGTCCTTTCCGCTTCTCAGCGATTTCACACCGGCTGTCGCTTCGTGACGGCAGACATTTCTCATAGGTTGCAGGGTGGGGGGAAGACGACTGTGAGACGGGAACATTGTTGCTGTTCCTTTGTGGGACTTTGTATCCATGAGAGATGAGAAGGTCTTCCACGCTGTACATGGCTACGCGGTGTGTTTATGATTTCAGTGGTGTCTGTGTGTGTATGTGTCCGTGCGAGTGTCAGATGAATTCCACTCCTAGTCCAGATGAGGCAAGCTCATGAACAGCTGCACAGGAGAGGCCATCGCTGTGAAAGAAAACGGGACAGAGGGGAGGGAGAGAGAAAGAGAGAGAGAGAGCGAGAGAGAGACACAGATGAAGTTAAAATGATTATCTCTCACAGTCTTTTTCATAAGAGGATTGCTGCTCACAGCCAAAACAAAAAGGTCCCATCTTGCTACGAGAGAAACGATTCGTATTGCTGTCGGTCTGTCTATCCACTGACCCAGTCTTTTCCTCTCCCATCTGCACCCACTTCTCTTCTTTCCTCTGTTCTTTATCCAGAAGGAAAATCTCTCCAGAATGACTGACTATCCTTTCTTAGAAAGTTTATCTTACCTAGGCATGGAAAAAAATCTTGAGCCACAATACAGACTTTGGCAATAGTAGTTGTTATGAACATTTTATATGAGGACCTTTGTGTCAATTCATAATTTTACTAAGATCTCATTGATTGAAAATATAAGCTTGAGTAAAATTTCAAGTAGCTCCAAAGCAGTTTTGATATTGAATCTGTGTGGATCTTTGAATATACAAGGATAAAAAAACCTAAAATCACTTACAATGGAAAGAACTTTGAAAGAAAGACATTCCTCTATGAGGAAAACGGCTTAATAAAACTATTAAATAATGTCTATTTTGAGGTTTGTATGAGTTTTAAGATTAAGTTAAGATAAAAATATCAACTACATCATTTAAATCCCATATTACAATGATGATAATTCAGATTGTGATGAAACCTTATCTCATGAGATCAGATTTAGATGTGAACATGCAACAGATAGGCCTACTAGTGTAGACAACAGGTAACCAAAACAAAACCTGCCTTGAAAAAGGAAAAGAAAGCCTGAAATCTCCTAGCATTGTAAGTATTACAGTTATTTCACTGATCTGCTGTGGGTGAAGTCCAAATGGTAGCTTAGACTTCCACAATACCTGAATGTTTGCACAGCTTTGCATGCTGACTGATTCTGTAATCTCCCTTAAACAAGGTAAAGCAGAAGATTTTATGGGAAAATACATGATTAGGCCTAATTATAAAATGGAGTCAATGACAATTATCACCACAATCGATAAAACACCCACATCCTTGCTATTATGAATTATTAATTTCCACCATGTAACAATTTTACACATGGACTGTGATTCAGACTTTACTTATAGCACTGAAACAGATGGGCATATTTTCATACCACATTTTTCCAAAAGAAAAATGTCTGTTTTGATCTAAATGATGTTTGTCAGAAGATGAAGGAAGCAGTTAGCAGAGGTATGACACTCTCAAAATATGACATTTTCACACTTTCCAACCCAGATACTCCAGTCCAGACTGATCCACATTCACCATTAAAGGCCCTTTGAGAGAACTGCCTCTCACAACATCATCTAGCACACACAGAGGTCAAAAGAGGCAATAAAAAAAAACATACACAAAGGGAGTTTTCATCTTTACTGCCATTTGGAAAATTCTTAATGTGAATTTCTTCAATGACTTCGTTAACACTAGTCTTTCAGAAACATTTAGTCCACCTGCAAACACACACAGACACACTGTACAGTTGAGCTCACTAATCAAATAATACAATTTTTGGCACTGATCATCTAAAATCTTTTGAACAGCCGCTCAGATGTTATTCAACTGAAGCAAAAGAATGATGCTCTTTGACTTTGGGTAATTCTCAAATGCTGGATAACACGACAATGGGTTTTACACAAACTTCTGTGGTTTATATCAGCTGGTGAGCTGCTGTCTTTAACGCCCCCATAAAATCCAAATTCTTATATTTAAATATTTTTAAATAATTTATCCGTGCACATCATTATTTTTTCATTCATGCACCCTTATTAATCTTTAATTAAAAACGTTAACTTTCCCTTCCTCTTCTCTGATGATGCGTGCAGCGGATTGAGAGGAGGGCAATAAACCCTCCCCTCCAGCAACCTGTCACTCACATGACATCACAGTAATTAGCAAACGACAACAATCCAATCAATTCCAGATGGACAAAATCATGTCACGCACTAAGAAAAATTCTCATTCAAGAAGAAAGAAGCAGTTTCACTCGGATTTACATCACAATAGGGAAGAAAAGACCCAAAATATCAATGTCTTCATACCATTACAACACAATAAATTCAAAAGCCTAAGACTTGGGCAAAAAGTGGAAACAATTCAAGCCAGGTCCACAGAGACTCTAAATAGCTAGAAATGTCTGCCTGCTTCAGAGCACAGCTGACATTTTCTCAATGACAAACTGCCTCTAAGAGCATGAGTAAATTCATAAAATTGCAGATACGTGAACTAGACTACATTGCTTTTTTTATTAATGACCTGCTTTTATGGCTAACACATGTCAAGCTAAAAATGAACAAAAGCACAGACAGACCAGTGATGTCATGAGGCTGCTCTGAGCCAGAACGCCACAGTTGCAGTGAATCATTTCATTCCACGCAGATAATGAGAACTTTAAATTTCTTTTCTTATTCTAAATCCTGAAGACCACCTTTTGGGGCACTCACTTCGTGTAAAGTCCCTTATTTGCAGCTAAATGCTAAAGATAAAACCCATAAAGGTTGGGGGCCTCTTACCTTAGAGCAAACTGAACTCTTTTCCTCTATAGACTGCAAGGTTTGCCTGTGGAGCCAGCACTGCCTTCCCTCATAAATGAATCACACATTTTTAGGTCTGGCCTGCCTCACACCCCCCTCACCAGCAGTCCTGCAAAACCCAGAGCTGCCGCCATGACAGTTTGGTGTCAACTCTTTATTCTTAGACTTAGTCAGATTTGTGGTATGTGTTTGTAAAAGAAAAAAAGAAAAGAAAAGAAAAGAGAGAAAGCCCAATAAAAAATAATTAAAAAAGTAAATTTTCACTCAGAATTGGACAATTTACTTTTTTAAATAAAAGTTACTATGCAAAAGTGTGATTAAGAAGTACAGCAAGCTGCATTGACTGGGAATTGAGTAAAAAAGATGTGTCAGAGGTGGATCAAAGACAATATTTTGTATTCTTCGAAAAATCATAAATCAATGAATCGTGCACATTAAGACCAGGAACGTGTATTAGAGAGTAAATAAGGTCAATTTTGATTTCATGTTAACTTCCAGTCTCTGGAGTGACAGAACAACTGCGATGAAGCGCATGATGAACGACCTCATCAGACTAATGTCTCCTCACAGATTGCCTAATAAGTGCCATAAACATGAACGTAATGGCCAACGCAGTTTTAAGCCTGAGAGCACAGCCACTGTACCATGACACAGCATCATCTCATTCACTGAGTCAAATGTAAAAATGGATTCTGAGTATCTATGGTTAACCAAAATAATATTTTGGTTTTATAACAAACAATAGAAAGTCCACCCTGTCCTATAAAAAGTCCTTTCAGTGCCTCGCCCCTTCATTGTTCAGTCCATCCAGAAAAAAAAAAAAAAAACTCCTACACTGTCCCTTAACAGGCACGTGTTCACACTCGGACAACAGGCGCTTCATCGTAAACACTGTGACATCATCACTGTTGACCTCTTCTTCCTGAGGATGTGTGCACATTTCAAGAGACGAGGGCAGATGGCTTGAATAAGCCTGTCTGTAACATTTAAATTTAGTAATTTAATAGATGCTTTATAAATTTAATGGTAGACATACACTACATAAGCTTTTACTTTTAGAATGTAAATAATACTTTTGCTCAGCGAGAATGCATTAAAGTGACAGTAAAGACTTTTACATATTACATCTATTTCAAATAGTTCTCTATTAATTGTGATGAATCACATCCAACATAAAAGTTTGTGTTTACTATAAATATGCATATATGTATATATATATATATATTATATTTATATGTAAATTAGATATTTATATAGACACAATATACACTCACCTAAAGGATTATTAGGAACACCTC
>JAOTRC010000014.1:13088932-13100705 GCA_027497675.1 Cyprinella lutrensis | reverse complement strand
AGCTTTGACTTATTGTGGTAATTAACACAATAATTTACACTATTAGTTAATAAAATATGTTATTAAGAAAATTAATACACAATAACACATTGAATTAATAGCAATTCATGTATTACTTAGTCTATTAATCATATAGTCTCTTTATTAGTTTCTGATGCAGTAATCATTAATTAATGGTTTCTTCATGAGTTATACATAAACTCTTACATTAATACATTAATGATTATCTGTGCATTGGTTAAGTATGAATTAATGCATATGTGGACCCATATTGTAAAGTGTTACCCAACATCTCCTCTCTGTTAACGTGTCTATTGGCATAACGGGGGGACAACCTGTCACTCACATCAACCATCCAATCAATTCCTAATCGACAAAGTCAAGTCCCGTCCTGCATTTTTTTTTTTTTTTGTTCAAGAGGCCGTTTCACCCTTGCTAACGTCAGACCTAAATCACATAAAATCAAATCAGTAGGCTATGGGGAAAATCAAATCAGTAGGCTATGGGGAAACCCAGGCTACATTTCACTTGGATATACAGTACATTACAATAAGAAAGAAAAGACTATGACAACTTTTCATGACTACTTTAATTAAATCAATGCATTTCAAATCTCAAAAAATGCATTTCTAAAAAATCTGCATGTTTTTACTTGATTTTGTACAAAATAATAAGTGCTTAATCTTTGCTTCAATTAATTGAAAAAAGTTAATTCATAATGCAGTAACTAGCTTCTTTATTGTAGGCCTACAAGTACAACGAAAAGCAAAAATAAAATGCATTAATTTGAATTCATTTGACTAGCATTTGATCCAGCTTATTAGTTAATCAACATTATATATATATCTATTAGTTTTATTTCAGAAAAGACAAAAAATAGATGTCTGAAACCGTATTGCTAAAAATAGTGAGTTCATATTACAGTAGTAGTGTCAAAATAGATATTTACAAAGTGTGTGTAAGCATTTGCAATTAATTAACAGAGTAGCAAGACGAGAGGAACCAATCAATGACTATGTGAAAAGAGACCCATCAGAGAGGTCAAAAAGGTGATGATCAGATTGAAGGCTGCATTAAATCATTGCACAGTGTCCCATTTGTAAAACAAAAATCTCAACATATGGAAGACGGCAGATTACTGTAATTCACGCTTGAATTTGAAAAGGTCAACCGCAGTATAGTTTAAATGAACAGTACTTCAGTAATCTGTAAATAGCATTACTGTAAACATATCGTGTTTTTGGCACAAAACTTCATGGCGGTTTCACATTGGATGGATATTATGACTAACTTTATGATAATAATGATCAATTCATAATACATTTCATGATTTAATCCTTAAAATCAAGGCCTTAGTTGTTTGTTTGCAAACTTTCGATGATTCAAGGCAAGTTCCAGGAAAGTGTGGGCTAAAATATTTCCTTGGACGTTTCAAGTCAGTAGCACACACACATACACACACACACACACACACACACACACACAAAGTGGTTCGCTTTGAGCAATTTAAAAGCACAAAAAGGCTGACGGATCTAATAATATTGACACAGATGTTCCATATAACAGAATCCACACAAGGTTTTTGGAATGGGACTAGGTTGTTGGAGTTTCAATACACGCTTTTTAACTTCTCATATTGAAATCAGAGTTGATCGAAGCTGTGGTTTACTTGTGTTTCCAGTGAAATCATTAGGTTTGTTTTGTGAGGTCACCTTACACTTACACATCTGCTGAACTAACTCTGAAGGTCATGGACCTTCAACCGCTTGTTTGCGATAATTCCAGCCGCCTTTAAATCGCCTATTTGCTGCTTATCTGCTTCCTGTAAATCTAGCCATTGTTTAAGTCCGCCTCCCTTCCACTAAAGTTTGGATAAACAGTATTAAGGAAAGTCGTAGCTTGTAGAAAAAGAGGTAATGTCCGGTCTAACGGTGTCCGTTTTGCGAAACAGAAACAATACAAAGGTAAAAAAAAAAAAAAAAAAGTGGAAATTCTTCTAACTGACTACTGCGATTGACCAAATCAAGCCAAACCAATATAAAAATGAATGAATATTAGTGCACCTGGAAACCATTAGGATTTATAATAAAACAATATGATACTTCACTGTTATATCCAATAAAAACAGCACCTTAATACATATATTAAAATATTTCAAGTCTAATGTGAATCAGTCTCTCATCGAAAAATCAATATTTTTTACTTCTGTGAAATATAAAGGATATACGATCTTTATTATATCATGGTAAATTATATTAAATACTGTGTGTGTGTGGTACTATATATATATATGACATACAGTCTAAGTGATTACTAAGTGATATGAGATGAAGTGTTGAAATGTTTTGCTTAGACTGTGTGAACGGGAGCAAAGGGGAGATGCTTGGCAGCCTGAAACAGAACACAAGGTAATGGGCTTTGGAGGACAATCAATCAGCTGTGATAGATAGCATAGCTCCAGCACCCTTAGCTCAATCATACACATACACAACTTGGCGTGGTGAACAGAGAGATTGTCTACCACTCAAGGTCTCAGTGCCTCTTGGCCAATGTGCTTCACCTTGAACTGTCTGCTCAGCTCTGATCTGGTTCACTTGGCATTTACAGCCTGTCAACTAGAAACTGTCAGACAGATTATTTAATTGGCTTCCAGTTAATCTGGAAATAGATCAAGGGGGCGCCTTTATAAATGTGAAGCATGACAACCTCAACTGCTTGGACAGACTCTATTGTGATGAAGATTGAAAATTCATATTAACATTAAATTCAAACTAAGCAAATAGACTAATCTCGGCTTTACGTTTTAAAGATAAAGGAGGTGTTTGCGGGCTGACATACCTTACGATACTGTGGCTCACCCCTTAGACATCTCATTACTCTGCCAGACTGAATAAAACACCAAAATACAGACTTGTGGTTTTGAGATGGAAACCATTGCAGGGGTTTGCTAGATCCTTAATTGCATAAAAGAAAGTTTCCAAACTCAGATCTGCTGGAATAACCATAGTGTTCATAGACATATTCTTAACATCCACTGAAATCAGGCTCTGCACTTTTTGGGTCCAAAATGAACCTATAATTTAGAGTGACTATTTTGGGGATTGCAGAGTGGCCTGTGGTGACTGGACCCATGCCACCTCAGAGCCAAACACCAGGTCGTGGAGTTATCCATTCCTCAGACTTGTTTGACCGAAACGGGTTGACTGTCTCCACATTGATTGCTGTTGACACACAAGTCTGTTAAAAAGGAAATTGAGAAACCAGGGGGAACATTTTTGAGATATTTAGGCATAGTTGATTTGCATACAGGGTTGAGCAACGATTGAAGGCGGCAATGCTGTTATTGTTGACAGAATTGAAACTGTGACAGCTGGCGTTAAAGGGATAGTTCACTTTGAAATTAATTTTTAGCTTACCTATAGGGCATCCAAGACGTAAGTGTCTTTGTTTCCACAGTATTTTCAATTTTGACATATTTTCAGTCAAACTGTTGTTGTCTATCAGTCATATAATGATAACACAGAGATTTCAGAAGTTTTACCTTTCACTAAACATATCAGTCATTTAAAAGGGAATAGTTCATAGTTCAAAGTGAACTATCCCTTTAAGAACACATGGAAAAATACAGTGGATGAGAGAGCTGCAATCGAAGAAAACATAGAAAGGACACCAGCAAATTAAGAAAACATCTTCATAAGTTTGACAACAGATGTGCTGCAAATACTCACAGTGCAACCAAAAACAGAAACGTTAAAATAAACGAATAACTCACTTTTCAGGTCATCGATTTCACACTGATGAGCAGATATTGAACAATAAGCATGTCCCAGCCAGGTTTGTCACTTGTTGGAGTCCCCTTGAAACATTTCCATTGTGATCTGTTGCAATTTGCAGCAATTTTCTTTGGTTGCATTGTGAGTATTTGCAGCAAGTAATGATATTTTCTGAATTTGCTGGGGTGTTTTTTTACGTGCATGTGTTTTCTTCAGTTTTCTTCGGAGACAAAAAAATCATTGTTATGACTGGAATTGGATATTTTTCTTTAGTGTGTCATGTATCTGTTTGCGCATTCTCAAGGTTAAAAAGTTTATACTCTCCCACAAAGGGATTTAATCTATCTAACAGAGAACACTGCTCTAGAACTGCCTATAATAGATCAAAATCCAGATATTACTTCCGCGAACATCTACATAACAATGTTAAACATTAGCATAATACTGCCCAAACGCATACACAAGGTGAGGCTAGAACTGCAGTGTTGTCGCCATGTCACAGAGACGGCGTGTTTATGGGAATGGGAATTGTATTAAATAAATAATCTAAATAAATAAATAAAAAAAATAAATAAAAAAATTTAAAAAAAAAAATAAAAAATTAAAATTAAAATAAAAAATACATAAAATACATTTTAAAAAACTAAATAAAAAAATCTAAATTAATATTACTGAAAACTTCATAACACACAAAGTGGATCATCAAAATAATTTTAGCTGCATGCAAACACCAGTATTTGCCAAACATATATATTTGACAGACCTTCTTCATGTTTCAACTTTCTCAACCTTATAAAGGGCAGATCTATAAAATGACTACTGCTTTGGCTACTACCTGTGCTGACATAGATCAATATGTACTACAGATGCATCACTTCAGCCAGAAAAGTGGTGCTCGGTTCAAACCGGGGCATTCGATCAGAGACTAAAGGCAGGGCCTAGTTTATGTTTCCACCTCAGCTGTGGCATCTGGATATCATGAGGTAGGATGGGCCACTGGTGTGGCAGAGGGGTTGCATTAAACATATAAGGATCATGTAGAACCCACTCACCTCTGAACTGCCTGTGCGAACAGCTGCCAGCTGTTGATATTAGTGCTCATGCTGATCTTCTTTGATGTAGCACAAGCCCACAATCTCATACTGAGAACTTCTGTTCAAGAGCAAACTATAATGAAACCCATCAGGCAAGTGCAGAGATGGCTTAGTTTGAGTTTATCCAAGGAATTCAAGATCAAATCTCAATTGCACTTGAACTTCCAGCTGAATGTCACCTAATTAAACATTGGATTGTATGTCTAACGCACAAAGAGAGTGAAGAATAGTAGAAAAACGTAAAAAAGCTGACCTAGATCCTCAGCACACTTTGTCATGTCTTGTTAAGCGCACAGACACATTGAACTGAGAGCCGAGAGAGTGATCGAAGTCCTCTGGGATCCGTCATCTGCCACCGTGAAATTCGGTGCCGGTGCAAGTTATTACATAACTGCCATTCCGCCGTGGAATATGAAAACCCAACTGCTGTCCTTGATAGACAAGCAATGAACATCAAAGACATATGCATGCAAATGCTGTTTGTATGTGAGCAAAATAATCACAGACTCTCTGAAACTAATACATCTCCTTATGCTCATGTCAAGATGAGCATTTTTTTTTCCAAAATCTAAGTCAAGGATAAAATCATAAAAAGGCCTGTTCATGTAGAGAAATACAAAAAGTAAACACAATCATCCCAGTGGGAAGTCTGGAATGGGACCAAGAGCCACGTGCCAATGGCTGATTACGAAATCCTTCCTGTTTTTATAGGCATGCAATGCTAAGCATCTGACAGCAGTTCGGCCTGATGTAAGCAAAGATGGCTATCAGGCTGACCAGACAGAACAGGTCAGTTAATATATCCCACATAGTGTCCACCTGCCAACATTTAATATTATATTAAAGTTGAAGCCACAGAAAAAGGGAGGTTCCCAATTCCAATGCAATTACAATCTAGAGACAAAACAAGTCGAATGCATGAGATTTCTCCTCAGGGTCTAAAACATGTGCAGTGTTTTCTTAAATTGCAAGATCTGATTCCAGTATATAAAACAAATGGATATTTATTTTAAGATTTAAAGTTTTTAATTGAGCATTCAATTATGGCAAATGTAATGTAAATATGAGAAATTAGCTCAAATATAGTGCTGGGTAGTAACCGGTTATCTAGATTATGTAATCAGAATACTAAAATGAAATACTCATTAATTAAAAAAGAAAATAGTCATTATTATATTACATTTTAAAATACTCATAATAAGACAACAGGTACTCTTATGTTGATAACATGATAATGTAATATTCACAAAATGGCAGTAAAATATTCATAATTCACTGATTCTCCCTATACCTGTGTTTATTCTTACTAATGTTAGAAATTTTCTTTTCTAAAAAAGCCTATTTCTTTTAAAGGGATACTCAACCCAAAAATGAAAACACAAAGTGTTCTTCTTTCTTGCTGAACACAAAGGAAGATATTTTGAATAACTTTGGCACCATTGACTTCTATAGTATTTTTTTTTTCATACTATGGAAGTCAATGGTGCCAAAGTTCCAATCAATCTTCAAAATATCTTCCTTTGTGTTCAGCAGAAGAAAGAAACTCACTTAGGTTTGCAACAATTTGAGGGTGAGTAAATGATGATAGCATTTTCATTTTTGGGTGGGAGTATCCCTTTAAATGTTGGAAAAGTATAGTTTTGTGGAATTGCACTCAGAAACAAGTGGACTAGTTAGATGTCAATAATCACATGGAACCACAGCTTAAAAAAGTTAAATATATTTTATCATATCATAATATGTTTTCTTTTAATTTAACATTATCTTTAATCCATTTACGAACCCCCTTGCAGTTCCTACACCAACCTCAGTTTAAGAAATTTAATGCACTTCACAATGCTATTAGCATTTTTAAGTTAATATGGTACAAGATTATTCTATTCAAATTATTGTGATAAATGAGTTCGGACAAAAGTAACCGAAAAGTAATCTAAAATGTGTAATGTAACAGATTACATTTAATCATTTAGCAGATACTTCCAAATGAGGAATTAACTATTTTCATCATGTAATATTCTATTCTATTATTACCCACACAACGTTGTTATCATGTTGTTATGGCCCAGTTGAGTTGTGTGTTATAACTCAGAACGCGCCCTAAACATATAATGGAAAAAAAGTCATGTTTCATAGCTTAATTTCTCTTTGCATGCAAGCCACATCCACTTTATGAGATTTTAACAAGACTTTGCAGTGTGTGTGCTTGTATCTGATTCATGCTTTTTGTTTGTGTGCTTTGACGTATGGGTGCGGAACACCATCATGTTTACAAGGCAGTCTAGATCCCCAATACCACTGCAGTGTTAAAACACACTCACCGCCTCATTTCAACTCCAAAGCTTAATAACGCAAACACAAACACATTGATAAAGACTCGCCCACTTTTTTTAAGCAGACTGTGAAATATAAACATTAAGCTTTTATCTGTCTGCTGTAAACAGAATAATAATGCCATCTATAAAATATTATAAGCATAGCCTAGTGTTTTGTCTTGTATTTGATTTGAAACATAAAAGTAATAGTGTAAATGTTTACTGTACAGTCAAACTGACCAAGGCTGAATGCGAGTGATGCCTCACAGTTCTGTCACTCCCTATTTGCAGGTTACAGCAAAGCAAGCGAAAGGGAGGGCAGAAGGAAAAAGGGAAAGAACAGATAGTGAGCACAGGGTGAATAAGGGAGTGTATTGTGAAGGACTCGAAAGTCTAAAGACAGTAAGATAACTGCCATCTGGAGCCAAACAATGTTAATTTAAACAAAACAGACACACAAAAACATTCCATGTCGGTGAAAAATCGAGAATGTTAGGTTTAAAAGTTAAAAACACACATCGGGCGATTTTAGCACAGCTGTGTGTTTAGAACGAGAGATAAAATTCCAGACCGTCAAGAGGGTTGATGACACATGCTAGCATGACTCGTTAATAACCCCCGTGGCTTTCTTGCACTGAACCGTATGTTACTCGTGACAAATGGGTTTTCCTCTGGTGGACTGAACCTTGAACCTCAAGACATCACCATCATTCCTTCTGTCATCATTACATGAATGAAGAGAGAAGAGCATGAAGTCTGCCTTCACTTTCAGAGAGACCATGTTAAAAGAAGTACAGTTAGTAAGAAAAGCAGATATCCTAAACTTTAAACACTCAGATGTCAGAGGTCTGACAGTTTAAAGATACAAGATATAAGTGCGCACAATACTTTGAGCCGAGGCTTCATTTGACCGTGGGCTTATTTTTTTAGGAACTGGTCGTTCTGCAGCCACTGTTTTCTTTTCCTGGAAGTTCTGTTACAAACAACTTGACTGTAATTCTCTAAATCCACACCCAAACACTCCTTGCATCACACTGTGATGCATCTGTAGTGTAAGACTATGTGCTTTACAGTGGGAGCCAAATGTCTGAGACAAATATAGTAAATATATAGAAATATATGTTTTTCTCCAAACAACATTGGGCACAATTATTGGCATCCCTAGAAATTCTCATTAGTAAATATCCCTAAGCATTTGACAGCAGTTCGGGCTGATGTAAGCAAAGATGGCAGCAATAAGTTGTTTTTTTTTTTGTTTTGTTTTTTTGTTTTTTTGCACACTAGGGTGACTATAGGACATGAAATTGTCCAGCCATGACTTCTTGTTTCACAGGAATATAAATATGAGGAAACACAAAAGCCAAATCCCCTTAATCGTCCATCACAGGCTAAAACCAAAAAGGATAGTTCTGATGTGCAGCAAAAGATAGTTAAACTTCAAAAAATAGAAAGTGTCTGTAAGAAAATAGCAAAAGCATTTAAAACCCCTATTTCCATTATCAGGGCAATAATTAAGAAGTTTAGATCAACTAAAGGACGATAAATCAACTAGAGGACGTTTGTCTATGTTGTCTTAATGCATGCCGAGGAAGAGAATTCGAGTGGCCAAAGACTCTCCAAGGATCACAGAAGGAGAATGGCAGACATTAGTTAAGTCTTATGGTCAAAAAGTATTCAAAAAACAAAAAAATCATCACCACAAGTTTGACAGGGTTTCAAGTAAAATTTATCCAAAATCTCCAGCATATTAAGTCGCCAGACACGACAGGAACATCAAAAGGGACTGGTTTTGTGGTCAAATGAAAAAAAAAAGAAAGAAAAAAACTCATACCCACAGTTAAATACTGCTGGATCTGTGAAATTTTGGGCCTATTTTTCTGCTGGAGGTCCTGGACATCTTTTTGAGATATATGGCATGATAGATTCGATCACATACCAACAGATAAAATATCAAAACCATGACAAACTCTACTAGAAATCTGATAATGGGCCACGTGGTTGGATCTTCTATCAGGACAATGAGCAAAAAATAAGCATCTGCATTGGCCATCCCAGTCCCCTGACATGAACCCTATAGAAAATGAGTGGGCTGAACTGAAGAGAAGAAGCACCAAGAAGGATCTGGAGAGATTATGAATGGATGAATGGTCTCTGATCTCTTTTCATGTGTTCTCCAAACTCATCAGGAATTATAGGAGAAAACTCTGTACTCTTGGCAAAAGGAGGTTGCAAAAAGTATTGAATAAAAGGGTGCCAATAATTTTAGCCAACCTGTTTTGGAGATTTTCCTCGATTTTCTATTATTTTACGTCAATGAAAGGTTAGCTTTTACAGAACACTTTAACATATTAACTAACATCACATAATATAAATACAAATTTTGGTGACAAAAAAAAAAAAAAACAGAAGACGTTTGGTCAACTTAAACACTGACCATGTGAAAACCTTTTTGGAGTTAAGAGCCCATTCTTATCCCAAAGAGCCATATACGCCGCTTTTGCCAAAGCGTAGACATCCAATGCACATGGCACCCTTTAGCGTCAAATGAAACACAGATATATGGGGCACAAGGCACCTCCTAGTGGTCTAACCCTAACCCTACCCCAGACCTAAACCTACAATAACCGAAGCATCTCATTTTACGCTAAAGGATGCCATGTGCGTTGGATGTCTACACTTTGGCAAAAGTGTCGTATATGACGCTTAGGAATGAGAATGCGTTGGTATATGCAGGTCTATTTCAATACAAACCAGCAAAAATCGCATGTTGCATTCAAAACGATATTTCATTCATATAGTAGACATTAGCATTGGTATGCATCACACACAGTCAAGTTGCTAATAGAACAAAAATAGGCCTTATGGTAAACAGCGGAACCCCCCTCCCACGGCACTCAATCCAGAGAGAGTCTTTGTGTTGGGACGTGCGGTTGACTGAAATATGATGAGACTGTGTGGGGGGAGAGCAAAAACTAAAGACAGCACATTCGCCTGCTCAAGGACTGTCATAACTCATAGTCATTCTCAGACATTCATTTCTCAACTGCAGTGTGTAAAGAACAGCTGGGAGAAGTTTAGAAAAGGGTGTGTGAGCGAGATGGAGAGATAGAGATCAGAGTAATGCTACCTCCTCCTTAGTGTGATCCCGATCTACAATAATATCATCGTTATAAATCATTGTTCTATTAAAAATCATCGCATCATAAACAATTTTAAATAACGCCCTTTGCCCCAATAAAGATAGTGTATCTGAGCTATACGACTTGCCAATGTAATCAGCACTTGAGGAGTGATTGCTGGATTGTTCTGAATGTGACTGAGAGGGAGAATATGTTGCTGCTCCACTTTAGTCCAAGTGCAACACGCTGGTCTGCGGTCTGAAACCTCCTCCAGCTAAGCAAGACAGTGTAAACAATGAAGAAAGATGGAGAGCCAGGAAAAAAAAGATACAAAGATTCTGACATCTTACCCCTTTGGCAAAGTTATAAAAAGGGCCGTTTTTGTTCTAAAAAAAAAAAGGAGGAACAAAACGAAAAAAAAAAACGTTTTATGGTATTTTATTTTTGGTGTGCGTTTAAAAGCTCATTTGGTGTGGCATGAGTTTATGGGCTTTCAGGGCATCGTCTGGTTCAGAGGAAGAGATTTCTCTCTCTGCTGCTCCTGCAGGTCATAAAAACTCTCTAGAACTCCCTCTTATAAACATCCACACAGGTACTGTAGATCAAGAAAAACCTTCACACTCCAAACAGCGCTGTGTGGTAATCACACACACATGGGCAGGTTGAGCTGTGGGAATGCGGCTCTTAAAACCTGGTAGGATTTGGGAAGTCCTTGTAAAACCTGATCTCTCACACACAGATAACAGTAAGCGGTGCTATCTTTCACATTTTAAACCTTCTTAATACAGCTTTCACATGGCACAGGCACGCTATCTAAGCCTGCATGCACTCATACGAGCATCAAAGCTCTGGTTCCAGCTGCTTAGAGGAGGTTAACGTTTACTACCGTATGCCGTACCATATCAAACATCTAATTATAAAGGTATTACTCAGAAGGGTCTTGTCGATGATCAAAACCACACATTGGTAGAGGAACTGAAATCTGCAAAGTAAGGATATTTATACGTATTTTTAAAGTATATTTTACTTTTATGTTAGGAGGTCTAAGTCCCAGAAGTGAGCCAAGCTCTGATGCCAAGCTTATATTATAGCTTATTAGTTTATACTCCTTCAGACCCACCTGCTGGGTCACCCAGACTACACCACAATGCCAAACTGGAGCCAGACCACCAACACACAGCCTGGCATCACTGCTCTTGGATGGATTTTCCCCTTTCTCATTCTCTTTTTCTCTTCTTCTCATAGCAAGTCAGGTATTTAGGATGGCGATGTCAAATAATCAAACTAGTCTGGTCCACATTGCAGACAAGATGCAGGATCGATTGACTCATAACATTTGCTCATTTTTATGAACTGTTTATTGGACAGGTATATATGAAAACTAATTCTATAATAATTCTACTTCTATAATGAAATAGTTACATACAAAACTATTAAATATAATTATAGTTATATATATATATAGTATACTACAG
>JAOTRC010000014.1:13027031-13041306 GCA_027497675.1 Cyprinella lutrensis | reverse complement strand
AAAAAAACAAACAAACAAACAAACAAAAAAGTGTTAAAAGTATAATTATCTTCATTATTATCATATACTATACTATACTATAATAATTGCTTCACTATAAAAAAAATATAAATAAGCTATAATATGGCAAGATATTTTTTTACATTTTGTCTCAGTGTTATAATTGGATGAGCTCACCAAGAAAAATTCCAGACAACTAGGTTGTTGTGTCAATACATAAATAAATAAATATAATACAATAATAATTGCTTACTGTAAAAAATATATATATGATCAATAAGTTATGGCAACATACATTTTTACATTGGCTTAACTCAACATTTTTATTTAAAGGAATACTCCATTTTTTTGGAAATAGGCTCATTTTACCACTCCCCCAGAGTTAAACAGTTGGGTTTTACCAAATCCATCAAATCCATTCAGCCGATTTTCTGATATTTTGAAGAATATCAGTAACCTGACAGTTTCTGGTCTCATTGACTTCCATAGTAGGAAAAAATATACTAAGTCAATGAGACCAGAAACAGTCAGGTTACTGATATTCTTCAAAATAAAAAATAAAATAAAAAAATAAAAAAATAAAAAATCAGCTGAATGCATTCGAAAACGGTAAAACTCAACTGTTTAACTCTGGGAGAAAATGAGCCTATTTCCAAAAAAAAGTGGAGTATCCCTTTAAGTTACACAAGATTCAACATTTTTTAGACAGTTTAATGTAATCTAAGTTGAAACGACTTTAACATCCAAATTGATTGTACTTAAAAATTGAAGGCAGAAACTTATATCAGTATATTATTATTATTTTAAATTACTCTTCAATATTTTGTCATTTTTGTGCATAAAATTATTATTAGTAGTAGTAGTAGTACATTTACCATATAATATATTTATTTTGGTCTCTGTGTTATAATTGTGAATGAGCTCACCAAGAAAAAATTCCATTGAAAAAACAGGTTATAATGGCAATAAATAAATAATATAATAATATTCAGTATTTTGTCACTTTTAGATTTGGACTGTTGAGCTTTCATGAATTGTTTCGTTTGGTGGGACAGCTCGTCACCCCCTTCTAACAGGACTCAGACAGATAGCCTCTGGTGTGGTGTGTTAGTGTGCGCTACTGTGTACAAAGAGCCATTCTTTACAAACACAGCTTTAACCAGAGACGCTCTGTCCTCTAATCTTCCCATCTCCAGACTGTACAAACAGATGATAGTTATTACTTTTCATAATTCATAGTCCCTTTCTGTTGAGACAGTACCCTGCAGTCATGGTGTCCAGAAACATGTGCTTGTGTACAGATGCACTTTCACGCCTATCTAACAAAATGTCGATTTGGTTACAGCAAATCTATTCTTATTACTGCATTTTTTGTCTCTCATATTCAATTTGGTTGTCTTCTTATTTGAACATCTGCTTCTGTTTAGAAGTTATTTTATTTCTCTGGAATCCATATAGCCTGGTGTGTGCGCTGTGTGCAGTGTCCATTATATTTGTGTATGTATTTTAGGGATTAATCGTTCTTTGTGATGACACAGAGCTTGTTGGCACTGTTAGCTTGTTGATTTTATTCTCAGTATGGACTAACTCAGTGAGTCAGGCTATGACACACGCAATGGCACCCTTCTCCACCTGGCAATGGCATCACTCCTGGCACTGTTCACATTTGGACAGAGTATTGGCATGGCCAGGAGTTGCTGGTTCAGTTTGTATGGCCCTTTATACACATTTTGCTTTCTTCTATTGGTTCACCATATTACAGACTACAGTGCAGTAAAACACAATGGTCACTGCAGGCTAATAAAAAATCAGCTTAATGCGCACACTGAAAGATAAGAACATCCTCAGGAAGTAAAGTTTATTATAGACTTCCTTGTACAACATGACTTTGTGGTGGTCAGTCCAAGGATGAGGGAAACTCACTATTTAAACATTCTTTGTCTTGCTGATGTGGTTTTCCTCAGATAGTTTTCCCTACATTCTTATGTAACAGTGTTGTCTCTGTGTTGTGTGTTAACTCAAGATGGACACCAAATCGCGCTTTATGATGGGTTTTTATTCTGCTGAATAACATAGAACAGCGGTGATCAGTTTCAGCAATCACACTTGTGCATTCACAGCCATTCACTCTCTTAGCTGACGCGAACCAGTTGATCCTACTACCAGATCTGGGTGGAGAGTGCAATTTAAAGGGGCCATACATATAGCAAATGGAAGCACATATTTGACACATATTTGAAAACAGCTGAAATGGTTGATAATTTAACCTTTGGGTCATTTTAATTCAAGATTCTAGATCCTTAGCTCAAACTCGAATCCCATCGGTTCACTAACGCATTACGTTTTCCTTCGCTCTAGCTTGACAAGGAGCAGAGCGGTGCCACGGTGGTCTTAAAAACACAAGCTAACCATGAACTGGGTTTCCTCTACACGTATTGACTTAAACGACATTACAGGACTTCAATCCATCCACTGACATAAAAACCCACCGCAGGATCCTGAGAGGAATGGGATACTCTGAACAGACGTTCATCTAACACACTGCGCTAACATGAATCTCTCCCTTTCCTCACTCACGCTTACAGATCCATACACAGAGGTACAAAGGTCTCTTTCTGTGACGGGCCGAGGGCTGAAGTTTGATGTTTAATAACTGCGGTATTTTAATGCTGTCTGTGCTGACGGTGCAGTGGGTTTCTGAGGCAGGATAATGACAGGACTAAAACACTACCTGTGGATTCCTGGGGTATTGAGTTCTAAAGCGCCGCTTCGAGGTCCGTCGTCATGTGTTCCTCACGGTAACACTGCAAACATCTCGGCCACCTCTGATCTGAACTACTGTAGATGTGTATCTAAGCAGGATTAGATGTGGAGCTGAGGAGACTGCGGTAAAAGGGATCAATACAGTGTGGAGGCCTCTGAGAAACTCTGGGCCTCATTCTTACATAAACATACCTCCTTACAAGAGACACACACTTGTTTTTATTATATTTTTGCCAAGGCTGTGATATTTATGTATCCTTAACTGAAGTACAGCTAAAGCCATAGAAATCCTTAACAATAATAATAATAATAATAATAGTCTCAATAGCTCTAGAAGTCACTTTTTAAACTTTAGGCATATAATTTTTTATTATTATTATTTTTTGCTGTGTTTTTATTTTGACAGCACATCAGTGAAGGAATGACTGAAAGCAGGTTGGTTGGGCACATGTTGCAGGCCAGACTCAAACCTTTATCCCGGAACTAATGCTGAATCCCACACTCGGAATTTGAACATTTGGTAACGGTTTAGATTACAGCCCGGAAAGTATACTGCATACTTAAAACAGTTTTACAGTGTAACTTTCGGTTATTATAGTTTACCTAAAGTATAAGGGAACAATTTGTAAAGTTTGGGAATTGAAGGGGTAACAACCCAGAGAAGTAAACAATTATTTACTAAGGGGAACATATTCTACTATTATGATACTTATTCTACTATTATGAATCTTACATTTGGGAGCAATTTCGCAAGAACATACGGTAACGCTTCCTTTTACAGTACAGTACTTACAGTATACTTACAGTGTATTTACCTAGAACGTACTGGCTAACATAAGGTAAGAACATGGAACAGGGGTAGGTTTAGGGGTAGGTTCAGGGTTAGTAGTAGTTATTATCCAGTAATTGTAGTTACTAAAATAAGTACATAGTATTTACATGGGTAACTGGACTGTAAAAGGAAGTGTTACCGAACATACAATATGCTTGCACCACAGTGCTGACAAAAGGACAGTATTGGATCGTATACACTGCCCGGCTAGAAAAAGTCCCTGTTTGGATCGATGAAGTGTAGCTTTTCATTTCTTAAACAACTTTGTAAAAAGACAGATACACTGTAAAAAATATTTTCATGGTTTGTAATCACAACATTATTTCTTTTGTCAAATCGACTTAAATAATTGATGTGGTTCAGGTAACATAATATTTTAAGTTTCTGATTAAATCAATCACCTTCATTGTATTAACTCAATTTTTCCATTTCAATGAACTTAAATTTTCAAGGCAGCCAGGTTACTTCATTTTTTTACGTTAAACTTACAATATTTTTTTACAGTGTTAGTGGCCACATTACATAACATCACAACCATCAAGAAGTGCATCACAAAAGTCAAGCATCCTATAATTAGCACATCCAAAACACTTTCAATGAATTTAAGGTCTGGACTCAGAGCGGCCAATTCATGTGTTGAAAATAATTTGTTAAGCTCCCTCCCAATCCTTGTTTCGCAATTTGAGCCTCATGCATCTTGACATTGTCATCCAGGAATATGGCCATGATATGTCATCATACATGGTTGCATGGTTGTTCAAGAAATGAAAAGTTGGTTAAATGTTTTTGAAAGAACAATTTTTGCTCTCTGAAACATTTGAAGAAACATTTCTTATCAATGTTGAAAACGGTTCTGCTTTATATATATATATATATTTTTTTTTTTTGTAAAAACACTGGTACACTTTTTCAAGATTCTTTGATGAATAGAAAGTTTAAAAACATGCTTTTTTAAGACATTTGATGAAATTAAAGGGGTAAAGCAGAGTTCTTATAGCATTAAGTCTGCTTCAGTAAGTGAGCATCCTGAGCCTTAATCACCTTTGACCTCTGAGTAAGGTGGTGGCTGTTTCATGCCTGTCAGACAGCGTGTGTTCACAGAGAGCTTGTCAGTAGGCAGCCATTGTGTCTCTGTGTCCTTTGGGCTAATCCCAGCAGCCCACCCACAGACCTCAACATATAGACTCTCCCGTCATGTCTATCTGTCTCCTACTCTGACTCCTTTATTCAACTTTTTATTTATCTGACTCTATGTTTCCATCTTATTACCCTGTCTCCTTATGTTGAAAATTATGATAGTCTCCTCTTAACCTAATGCTAGTCTCAATGGGAACATGCTGGTCTGAATAGCCATGGGTTGAGTCTGTGCATAATAGTAGGAGATATTTTCTATCCCTATAATATTAGAAACAATGATAGAAGGTGACAGGCTTACTTCACCCAAAAAACTACATTTTGTCACATTTTACTCGCCTGTATGTTGTTCCAAACCTGTTAACCTCTGAATTTATTTTGAAGTATTTTTATAATCAAACAGTTGATAGTAACTATTGACTTCAATAGTAGAAAAAAAATACTATGGAGGTCAATGGTTCCATCGACTGTCTGCTTACCAACATTTTTTGTTTTCAGTGGCAGATCGAAATTTATACATTTTAATTTTTGGCTGAACTATCCCTTTAAATGCTTTTATTATGTCCCTTTAAAAACTGCCCGAGTTTCTCTATTTTGGGTTTGAATTCAACTCAGATTATTTATTTCTACTCTACAACAAATAAATAAAATCAGGAGGAAGATTTTTAAAGAACTTAAAATACCATCACAACAAACAATAGAGTATTATTGAGTTTACACAACTTTTTTACAACTTTTGTAAAAATTGAAAGCACATTGAGACAGGATGATTATTTGAAGATCAGAAATTATTATTATTTATCCAATCATAATAAGTCATATACACATTGGTTGATCAAAATATTTGAGCAAAGATGAAACATTTTCTCTCTGAAAAATCACAATATATGAAAAGAAAAGCAAAGAAAAACATTGAAGAATAAAGTATAAATAAAATACAATAAAGAATAAAGGTCAAGTTTGGAAGGGAGGAGGAGGCATAGATGTTCTAGCCCAGTAGCTTTTGACCTCTCTCTATGTTTACTTATGACTATGTGTTACAGTGAGTTTGAGGATGAAGATGGTAGTAATGATAGTGATAGTAGATGATATGCTGTTCATCTCACTTTAACCTGTCCAATCTTTCCAGGTCTGTTTGCTCACGCTGACAGACAACACTACCAGTAATGGCTACTGATCGAATGATAAATGGGTGCGTACACGCTCCCCCACACAAACACAAAAATATGGGTGGAAGACAAATGTGAAAAGCCACAGTGCAAACACACACAAGCACGGCCTCTGTTTATCGTCTATTGTCAAAGGGGCTTCAGTTTTTTCACAGAAGCATGAGAAAGAAGATGGATATGTTTACATATGCGGCAACAGCTTCGGTTTGTTTAAAATAGCATCTGTGGGATAATCTCCCAAAAGTCACCACAAGGAAATATAAAGCATCAAACAGATTAGAACTTCATTCTTTTATCTCTGGCTATAGCAGTGCCATGCTCAATGGGCAAAGATGACTATCTACAATTTTGCAAAACTCCAAAAGTGTACACATTAACTGCTTAAAAAAAATATGAAATGAACACTAGCTAGCCTGGCTAACGTCAAACCACGTTTCTTTGACATTGAGACATGGTCTGGGAACCACATATTCATTTTCTCGTATTTGAGGCATGGTTTAGCTCATCATAGGCAATCGTTTAAATTCTACTAGATTGCATATGTAGAGAGAAAGAAATTAGACGAGGAAGAAGACGGTGGGTCAGAGATTTCTTTGCATTTTATACTACTAAGAACAATATCTAAGGCTGCATAGAAAGGTAACTTCGCGTCTGCTGCCATGTTTGATCCATAGGTATAAACAAACTGCTTCGGTGTGTCGCATAGACATCGTCATTGTGTTCCCTCCCTGTTCTCCTGTGGTCTATGGTATCCAGACTACCTAGCAGCGTGAATAAAATCGCACTGCGCAAAGGCAGTATGGGGTAACCTAATAGTAGTAAAACACGAATGTTTATTTCTTTTCACACAATTACAATTTGTAATTTCTATAATTCACATTCGCAATGTTCAATTAGCCGTCAATTCATTTAATTTAATCGAGTAAATTCTCGTTGACAATTAATCGATAATCGGTTAACCATTTACATGCCTAGATCAGAAGATTCAGTATTCTTTCAGAAGATGTGTCATGGCGCCCACTACCACATAGTGAAAACACAGAAAGCTGGAAATTTCCGTCAATAGTGGGGAAACACTGGCTGCATCCGAAATCGCATACTTCCCTATATATTATACAAAAGACAGTATGTGACAAAAGAACTATAAAAGAGTAGGCAAAAAGTAGATGCCCCCCACTAAAAGTAGAAGACATATTCTGAAATGTGCGTACGATGGACACGTTACTCATCAAGTCACAGGAGAGGATTCATGAATGGCAGTGGAGCGACGCAACTGACGCTGGTAGGTCACATGATAATGACAACATGGTGATAGTCCAGGTTATTCATACTAGACATTCATATATAACACATTTTCGCGGTCATGAAAACGGAAAATAAGCACTTATACTACTTACTTCAGAGTATACGGTTTTGGACACAGCCGCAGTCTGATGACGGAAATTTCCATCAATGGCCAACACATTCTCATCCCAAGAAGTCATCTAATTGACGCTTTTGACCATATGTCAACATCCAACATTTTAGGGCACCCTTTAACGTCAGTTAGATGACGATCCTAGGGCGTCACCCAACTGACGCTTTACCTTTAGCGTCAGTTTGATGACGTGGGTAGGTTTAAGTCTGGGATATGGTTAGGGTTAGATAGCGTCATCAAACTGACGTTAAAGGGTGCCCTAAAACGTTGGATGTTGACGTATGGTCAAAAGCTTCAGTTAGATGACGTCTTGGGATGAGAACGGGCTGCAATGGTGGGGAAACAGTTAAAAATGACAGTATTTGAATTTCGGTGATAGACCACCTAATGGTTCAATGCCATCATGATAGACCTGAATCAGAGCACCATATTTAATTTTGAATGAAATTTTGAATGAAAACAAAGCTGTGAGGGCAAAAAGTAGGCTATAGTGAGTTCAATGGATTTTACTGTTGTTTAACAACATATCATTTAGCAGAAAAAACATATTTACGAGAATTAAAAAAAAATTGTAGACTCCATACTTTTGAAAGTTGTCACTTGTGAAAATTACATGATCAAGGACCATTAGTGCTTGCCATCGTGAACCATATAACACAATGAGTATTGGTGGCAGACGCTAATGAGGTAGATTTTTAAACATCCTAAGTAGGCGTACACATCGAAATGCCTGCACTTTAAAACTCTGAAGACATTGTACAACTTTAAATGGAGCCATACAAACAAGACTAATAATGTTAGTTGTGTATGGAATGAAACAGTGGGCTTCTCTACGGGAAAATGAGCACAAATCCTTACTTCAGGATGGCCATTTGAAGCTGCGGCCTCTTATTATCTCACTTATCAAGCAAATCGGATATAGCTGATGTTATTTTTCCCTTCTTTTTATGAAACATGAATAGCGCCTCTGTCATTAAAGGAGGAAAAGAGAGATGGAATGCGCACATGTGTTTATGCCGAGTGTGCGTTGAGCGTCGGTTTGTGCGAGCGTGTGTGAGTTTGGGGGGAGTCTGTCAGTCTGGGTGCTAGAAGGGGTCTGGGATGTCTCCTTCCTGCTGACTTCCTTATCGCCATGGAGATCCTGAATCTATGTCTCTCTAGTGTCTGCCGCTGCTCCCAAGGCACACACAAACATTCATTCTCTCACACAAACACACACACAGAGAGAGGACGGGATGCAGGAAGCTATCCTCCACATATCTTGAAGGTAGGCCCCTGGTAAAAGAGCTTCCAGAGAGTGTATGTGTGTTAAAGTTCTTTGGTGGGGCCCCAGAAGTGAGTTGATCGTTTGTTTTCAGAGCCATTACTATGACAGACTGTTTACTGAGAGGGGCAGATTACAGTTGCACTCTGCACTGCTGTTAGTCCCCCAGTATAAACAGCCACACCAGTACAGCTTTCTATAATTGATGAAGAGCACCTCCTCTCTTTTTATTTTTTTACTACACTCATAATTCACCATGCCCTTGAATTAACTAAAGGACACATGACATGGCTTGATGAGCTCAGATGTTTTTCCTGTGCTGGTATATATCCTATTGAAACAGTTTGGAGCAAAAGTTATTTGAAGCCTTTAGTTTACGTCATAGTCATGAACATACTTTTTTTGGTCAGTCATTTTTGGTCAAGTCTCTAATTTGTTTTTATTAAAAGTTGCAATTTAAAATGCCATTTATTCCTGTGATGGCAAAGCTGATGTCTTAAGTGTCACATGATTCTTTCAGAAATAATTATAATATGCTTGGTATGACAATGTGGATATATCTGGTCTTGACGGAATAGATCTGCTACACCGTTGCAGATCAAGTGGGACTTGCTATTGCCAATATAGTATACAAGAGACATTGCTGTGAGCAAGTAAGACATGTTGCTGCTGTACAATATACTGTAGCTTACATTAATTACCCGTAGCAGATCAATACAGGTGGAGCTGGGGAAGGTGGAGGGTTTTTGAAAGTGCATTGCACTGCTAAGGCAAATGCTGACTAAGTATTTGAAGGTCAAACACGCAAGCTCATAGGCTAGTGATAGGAACCAATCAGCTGTGCCCGATAGAGAATCATATGATTGCAATCAGTTTGAGATAAGGACCTAGCCAGCGCCATCTAGAGTTTCATGACAGAACTTTGCATATATCAATATCATTACAAAAGTTCCCAAAAATAAAATGCATTAAAGTTTTAATGTGACCTTCATATAAAAATAATTTCTACTGGTACCATATGTCATAAAGCGCTTCCCAAAAGCCTATAGCTTAAAATGTGTTAGTTTTAAATGGATACTCCACTTTTTTTGGAAATAGGCTCATTTTACAACAGTTGAGTTTTACAGTTTTCAAATCCATTCAGCTGATTTTCTGATATTTAGAAAAATTTCAGTAACCAGACAGTTTCTGGTCTCATTGACTTCCATAGTATATTTTTTTCCTACTATGGAAGTCAATGAGACCAGAACTGTCTGGTCGGCTGAATGCATTCGAAAACGGTAAAACCCAACTGTTTAACTCTAGGGGAGTGGTAAAATGAGCCTATTTCCAAAACAGTGGAGTATCAGCTTTTTTTTTCAGAAGGTCAACTTCATTTTCTACTAAAAAAGCGGCTCTCCAGTGGGTTCATGTTTTTACACACGGACATCTGACTCCAAACAAACTTTGAAATGACGTCACATCACTTTTTCCGATTTCGCTTGAAGTGTATCAGGGCCTTAAATGTGCTAAAACACCCTCATAATTTCATTAATTGGGGTAAAACTGCAAGAACACCCTAGCATCCACATTAAATCTACTAAAACCCCTAGCAATTATAGTTCATAACAAAGCACTGGAATCCACTTAGGACACTATTATTGTGGTGATGACTTTACATTTCTTTATAAAATGCTAATGTGTGTGTTGTAGGTATAGAAAAGGCTTTGAGCTGCAGCCCACTCTGTATTCAGGCATTAATCTGGCAGTGCTGCTTATAGTGTCCGGACAGCAGTTTGAGACTTCCATAGAGCTCAGGAAGATTGGTGAGGAGGAGCACACTTCCTGTATCCTTTTTTTCCCAGTCCATTCACTTCATTAAGAGCATAGCTTCATCCTTATCACCCTCTCTTTCTCTCAGGCGTGAGATTGAACAGTCTGCTGGGCCGTAAAGGCAGTCTGGAGAAGATGAATAACTACTGGGATGTGGGGCAGTTCTTTACTGTCGGCATGCTTGCCAATGACATCCCCAAAGCTGTCCAGGCTGCAGAGAAACTCTTTAAACTCAAACCACCCATATGGTACATACACAATATACCTGTAGAATATTTATTCTATACATTAAGTTTGAGAAATAGAGTTGAAGCTGGGGCCAAACAGTTGTGTCCAGATGCATTTCAGCAAAAAAAGCTGGAAATACGAATTTGAATCTGGCCACATCCTCCTTTTACTCATAATTTCTCTAAAAGGCAAAATTGGGCTTTAATGCAACTCGCATTCATTTAATCTTTCAGGTACCTGCGATCTGTCGTCCAAAACCTTCAGTTGATTCAGCATTTTAAGAAGCAGAACACTGAGCATTCTCCTCAAAGAGAGAGACTCAACTTCTGGATGGACATTATCGTGGAGGCCACACAGGGAACCACAAATGGGCTCCGTTTTCCGGTACTAAACCGTTTTCCGGTACTAAACAACTGAATTGGTCGAACAGCATTTAATAGACTCGTCCCTTTTTCCATTCCGCAGGTTTTGATTCTGGAGCCGACTAAAGTGTACCAGCCCTCATATGTGTCCATTAACAGTGAAGCTGACGAGAAGAACGTTTCAATATGGCACGTGTCCCCTTCTGAGACGGTCGGTGGTTTATGTGACGTCATGCTTGCTGAAAATTTTTATTTTCTATATCATTGTTTGATTTTCCGAACTGGTTACAGAAGGGAATACATGAGTGGAACTTCACAGCATCATCCATCAAAGGCATTAGGTGAGATTCTGTCTCTACTTTTTTTAATAAGGTTAAATTAACAATAGTAATTTTAAAAACTATACATCTTATTTCTAGTGTAATATAATATACAATTTTAATATCGTCCAAAACATGAAAATATATTGTTTCAGCTGCAATTCTTCCATTTAAATGTGATTTATTCATGATCTCAGAGATGTGAAACAAATCTTGCATCCTTCCACCCTCTAGCATCTCAAAATTTGATGAGCGCTGCTGCTTTTTGTATGTCCACGATAACTCGGATGACTTCCAGATCTACTTCTCCACAGAGGAACAGTGTGGCAGGTTGGTGTTCAGGTCAAGTTTCTATAAAATATATAAATATGAAACGCAAATGTGATGTTTACAGTATCTATAGTCATGTTTGCTTATTAGTTTGGTTGAATTGGATCATTAAAGGTCAGAAGCAAAGACATTGGTTAATAAAGTGAGATTATAAGTATATTTGTGTAATATACCTTTAATCATTGCAGGTTTGCTTAATATTCTGAGTTTGCGATTCATTATTTGTATTCATTTTGAGGAATACTGAATCTGTTTTTGTGCAAGTGAGATGAGTAAATGCCTGCTCACAGTTAGAGCTACAAAACCCATCATGTTTACACAGCACACACAACGCCTCCGCACTTCCTCCAGATTTCTCTCAACATGGGGATTGGAGAGGTGTCAGTCAATCAATGAGAAAACAAAATAGCGTGTCAAAAAATATTTAAAAGAAATGAGATACTTTACCGGTTATTTGAATAAAAAGTAATCCGCTTACTGGTGTGGGAATGGTTGTCTCCTGTTTGAAGGTTCTGCTCCATGGTGAAGGAGTTGATCACAGACGGATCAGGAAATGCTGTCGAGCTGGAGGGGGAGGGAGACGGGGACACCCTGGAGGTGAACGCTTCAAAGATGAACTAATTTTGTCTAATTAGACTGACTAGACTGAAAACAAGTCGATTCTTGTTGGATTTGTGTGGATTGGTGTACTTAACTCTTGAATTGTTCTGTAGTACGAGTACGACTACAATGAAAATGGCGACAGGGTGGTTCTAGGTAGGGGAACGTATGGAGTGGTCTACGCAGGGAGAGACCTCAGTAACCAGGTGCGCATTGCCATCAAAGAGATCCCAGAGAGAGACAGCAGGTGAGATTTTTTTTTTTATGACAACCTTTTTGAAAAGGCCAGCATGAATGTTTACCAGCATATGTTGTGTTATGGATGCTGGTGTTTCCATCAGGCGACTTAAAGGGACAAAAATAGTAATTCTGTTGTCATTTACCCTCATGTTATTGCAAACATGTTTGTCTTTCTTCTGTGGAACACAAGATATTTTGGAAAATGTCTCACTTTTTTTTTTCTCCATACAACGAGAGTCAATGGGCAACATTGTTGTTTGCTCCCAACCTTGAGAAGAAAGCCATACAGGTTTTTAATGACATAAAAGTGAGTGAGTGGTAATATAGTGATTAACAATAATTTTAATTAACGAATAATTATATTTAATGAATTTAAAATGTACAAAACATCTTTTTTAAATGATTTAAAACACTTTTTTTTACAGTATTTTCAATTTTTTTAGCACTATGATGCATTTCCAACTGAAATGATATTTAACCAGAAAACATGTTGGCTAGGGCATAATTTGATCAATTTGGAATTGATTTGATTGTGAAAAGTGGTCCCTGTATGAAAGACAGAGAAAACGTCTTAGATGGTCTTTTCAGGAGAGAAGATGAATAGAGATTGTAGTTCTACAATATTAAACCATGATACATATAAGTGATTTCAAATCTACAATGTTATTGTTAAATAAAACTATTAGTATTTTTGTCAATTGAAATAAAGATTAAATAAAATAAAAGATGAATTAGAAAAAAATTAAATGTTGAAATGCAACTAACAGAAATTAAACAAGTTTAAAGTAAACTTACTATAACTGAAAGAAAAAAATTCTGAAATTAAAGCTTTAAAATTTTATTAAAAATGACAAAAAAATGACTAAAACTTAAACTAAAAAGAAAACCGAAAGTATACAAAATAAAAGCTTATGTGAAATATGAATAAATACTATAATAGCATTTAAACAATATTAAAATAACACTGATACGTACAGGTATTCCCAACCACTGCATGAGGAAATAGCCCTCCACAAGTACCTGAAACACAGGAACATTGTTCAGTATCTGGGCTCTGTGTCAGAGGATGGCTATATCAAGATCTTCATGGAACAGGTCCCTGGAGGTACATGTGTGGTTTCTGAAAGAACAATATTAAGTATGTCTTCTCTACTTTAAAAATGATTCACCATCTCTCCTCACAGGAAGTCTGTCGGCGTTGTTACGTTCAAAGTGGGGTCCTCTTAAAGAAGCCACCATAATCTTCTACACTCGGCAGATCTTGGAAGGACTTCGTTATTTGCATGAGAACCAAATTGTTCATCGGGACATCAAGGTAACAGCTGTCACAAACCTTTATTTGCCCATTGTGTGGGCGATTAAAAGCAGAAGTTCAATGCCCATTCATCTGTCCACAGGGAGACAATGTCTTAGTCAACACCTACAGTGGCGTGTTGAAAATCTCAGACTTCGGCACGTCCAAGAGGCTGGCTGGAGTCAATCCCTGCACAGAAACGTTTACTGGTATTTGTTTCACTTTCATCACCTTTTCTTAGTTACAGAATGTGCTGTCCATGTGACCCTCTCGCCTGTTCATTGACCCGTGCTACATGTCACGCATCATACATCCTGGTGGTCTTGCCAGGTCAGGGATTTGGGCTTAAAGTTAAGTCCATCATTAGCCCACCAAACAGGATCCGAGGGAGTTTCATTCCATGCCCTGGATGTGCATCCCACAAATCTCCATAAACTGCAAGATGCTATCCTATCAATATGGGCCAACATTTCTAAAGAATGCTTTCAGCACCTTGTTGAATCAATGCCA
>JAOTRC010000014.1:13001867-13013656 GCA_027497675.1 Cyprinella lutrensis | reverse complement strand
CCCCAGGTAAAGGGGTAAAAATACTTGAATGACACTGCTGAATGTCCTTACCTTACTTAACCCATACTTTTGAAGGGTAATGTTATTACGGTTTCCGCAAAAAACACTTTTCAACATTGATAATAAAAAGAAATGTATCTGGAGCTAAACTTTTGACCGTTAGTGCATCAATACCAGGCAGAGAAAACTGCACAGCATAAGTTAAAATAATTTATATTTGAGGTACTGTATGAGAGGATATGAAGTCAGCAGTTTGTAATAATGCTTTCATCCGAGACAAGTGTGGACAACGGACATATTAACAAACTTACAAAGAGATTAAAGGGATGAAAGTCTGATTCAAATGCTATTAAAAGGCCAATGAAAGAATAACCGCATCAATAAATGTCATGGCTTTAAAAGCTGGCACAAACAAACACTCAAGGACAATCGCGTTGTGTTTACTCTCTGCTTGGTGCATGAGCGTCCATTCTTGAAAACCTTCAGGAAACATGTCTCTACAGGGTGTGTCATAAGCATGTAATCTTGGGAGAGTGCTCATAAAATGTCCTAAAAGCTTTCAGGGTCAGTGTTTGAGTAAGTGCACATGTTTGTTTAACCATCTTAGTGTGTGGTTTATGTTCCTTGGGGTCTCTTGGCGTTATGTAATGCAGGTCTTCTGCAACTTATTAAAGTTTTCAGTGATGTTTGTATGTGTGTTTCTGTGTATGTGTCACATAGCAACCTGTTGGTCATGTTAAGTATGTGTTTTGGCTGGAACTGCAACTACTTAAAGCAAAAGGTCACCCAAAAATGAAAACTCGGTCATTGTTTACTCACCTTTATGTCATTTGAAATGAGTGTGATTTTTCATGGAACACAATGAAAGAGTTATATAAAGCAGAATTAATGTCAACGTTGTTCTTATAGTGACCACCAACTTGTTCCTCACACAAAACTATATGACTTCAGAAGACTCAGAAAAGCTGCATGGATACTTATATAATGCTTTTTATCCATTTTGGAGCTTGACAGTCCCTGGTCACTATCCACTTCATGGAAGCAAGGAGCATGAACATTCTTCATGACTTCTCCTTTTGTAGTCCAGGGATGAAAGAAAGTCATCCGGTTTGAAATGACACGAGGGTGAAATAAAACCAGAACTTTTTATAGGTGATCTCTTGAATTCAAATATTCATCCATGTAATACTCTGTTCACTTTGCAGTGAGATGGAACCATTAAGGAGGAGAGGCCACCAGATAAGATTCCTATACAGAGAAGCAAACAGTTCTAGAGACTTTTTTTTTGTTGCTGCTCTTGTTGGAGAAGGGTCATGGTATCTCAAGTGAGCTTTTGAGAGATATGATGAAACTTGTTTAGACTCATTCCATAAGAATATGGCTGCAAAAATACAGTAAAAACACCAGAAGAAGAGTTTCTCTTCAAAAGCAAAAGTGTTTTTGTACCATTGCAATGTATCTATGTGTCATTTCTGAATACAAGACTTATTTCCTATACTATGTTGACATTGTAAATGCTCAAAGGCATGACTAAAGGGGGTTTGAGCTCTATTGATGGGAAATGCATGGCCACATTTACATGCACACGCACACACATATACAGTACATATACACAAGCACACATATAAATGAGCACACATGCACTCAGTCTATCTGAATGTCTTACCCTCCATTACAGCATTGATGGCCAAGTATGTGACTGTGTAAAGAGGTGTGCTTCAGTCTGAACTGTATCTCGGACTCTCTCAGTATCTCGAGGGAGATGGTCTGAGGTCAGACTTAAAAAGCCCATGAGAGAGGTCCTATCTCAGCAACACTTTCCAGCGCCTCTCCATCTCTACGCTACCAGATAGCACAGAAGCAAAGCCAGCTATGTGTCTGCATATGGGTGGAAGCATGTGACATCACTGAAACAAATGTCTCCTGTGGTTTCTATGAAGGCAGATGGTCACACATTCAAAGCCAATGTGGTCATGTAGTGTTTGCCTCACAGACCCAATTAAAAGACAGACGGAGCCAGAAAACCCGATTTTTGTCTAACGTACAGTTGCTCACAAATATAAACATGTAAATCGGGGTTATGCGCAACAAATATCCATTCTCTGTAAAAACAGGTCGCATCGCTTCCGGTTCGGGTGAAATATAGAGTCATTTTTCTCGAGATACCTTCAAAAGAGATAGATGAGAATAAACGACGTCCATAATAACGTATGCAGACTGATATCTAAAAGTTATTTGCTCCTTTTCTCACCAACATTTAGATATTTAAGTCGAATAAACTCCAACAATCAAAAGAACTAGCTTAGCTGATTATTACCTTAACAGTCAATGGATATCGCCACCAGTTATACTGTCGTCAGCACTTTGTCTGACTTTTGCCTGTTTTCTTGTTTATTCATGTGACATTCGTATTTAAAGCCTATAACGCTTTTTCCAGCATGCCACAAGGATGTTGGTGCACAAATGCAACAGCGGTAATTCAGGCAATCTCAGATGAGCTTGTTATTTTTAAATGAAAACGAAGCAGCAAGAAGTTTGAAATATAGTGCAATGGTGCCAAACTAAGAAAGCAGCAGATAAGAAACCATCTGATCATGAGATGTGGAAATGTTTGCACCACTTCTGCATTTCCCCACTCCAGTATATTCATGTTTTTACTCTCATGTAACCTTGGAAGACTGACTAAAAAAAATCATCTAAGATTTCCTTGTCATGTAATCACCATGGACCAAGGGCAATTTGGATAAAAGCTGCCACAATATGTTCCGGAAGGACTGAACGGGAAACTTGGTTCTCAAAAAAACCCCTCCAAAACAGCTTTGTTTAGGACAGATATTATTAGAAATGACGTCACACATATGCGTTCTTTGATTTAATTTAAGGTATACTTGGGGTTTAAAGGTTTATTTTACACGTCAAGTAATTTTTAAAGAAAAACTTCAACCAAAAATGAAAATTCTCATAACATACTCTCTTTTATGTTGTTCCAAAGTAGTTTGACTTTTTTTATTTGTATAACAATACTCATACAATTTATTATTCAAAAATTAACAATTAATAGTGATAACATTAAGCTCCAAAGAGGAAAAAAAAACACATCTCAAAGTAATCCATTTGTGGTGTGTGCTTTCAAGCATCCTCAAGCCATACATATAACATCACGGCTTTTTATGTCAAACAGTACGAAATGTAATTTGTGAATCACAAAAAATGAATAAATATATATAAATTAGCTTAATTTTGCTATTTAATGATTGAGTAAGTGAGCTTAACAGTATGTTTTATTACAAATGGTGAACCAAATTAATTAATTTAAAAGATTCGGTTCAAAAGAACGTTTCGAAACCTGACCTCTGGTTCACTATATGGCTGCATCTGAAATCGCATAGGTATTTATTTTGAAAAAGTAATTACTTCACAACGCATCATATGACCTATTAGTATCCATGTCCATCGTGTAGAGTCTCACTGGTAGTCGGTGATTCAGGTACGTTTTGCCTACTCTTTAATGAGTAATGTGAATATACATTTACATTTATTCATTTAGCTAAGGCTTTTATCCAAAACAACTTACAATTGCTATATATATATCAGAGGTCGAACGCCTCTGGAGCAACTAGGGGTTAAATGTCTTGCTCAGGGACACATCGGTGTCTCACAGAGGATCCGAACTCGGGTCACCGAACCCCCCTAATTTGGACATACTTCTTTTGTCACATACATTGTTGTTCACTTACTACACTGCTTCAGTATAGGTGTGGCGATGGTGAGTGGGTGTCTAGTAGTTTTAGTCAGTGCACTAACTTTCTCAAACCTGTGGGTGGCACAAAGATCACCTGCATGCTGCCATGAACTTGTGATTTATGTAAGGTTGAATGTGTATGTGAGAGGATTACATTCTCACTCTGGACTTTATCCACTGCTTCCTGCCAAGCTTTGCCAGTCGGACACAATCAGACTAATGGAATGAAGTTTATCAGAGCAAGATGAACTTTGACCTGTAAAGCCTAAACAAGACTCGAGACAGGGTGAGGCTCAATAGACACTTAGCCTATCGTATGTACGGAATTCCCACAAACACACACTCATTTTTAATTGAATACTGAATAGAAGGAAGATCAAGAGTGTCTTTTCCTGCTGCTGGAGAAAAGAATAAAAGCAAGGTATGACCTACCACAGAGAGGACAAAGAGATGACTCTGTAGCAGGTAAACCAAGACATCTGCTGAAACATGGGATGAAACACTGTCATCCATCTGAATTCTCTCTCTCTGTCTCTGTCTCGTTGCTCACTCTTTCTATCTCACTTTCTTTCTGGTATCAAAGCGACATTGCTTTGGCTAATCAGCTACTCCTTTGATCCCTGTCTGTCAGGACCCCTGGGGACTCTAGGTTGCCCTTTTATCTGCCTGACTACTGGGTCTTTTCAGAGAAAAGAGTGATAATCTGATTAACTGTAATACTTATCCTAGAAAGAGAGAAGAGGAGAAAGAGGGAGAGATAGAAATACAAAAAGAAAGACTGAGAGAGCAAAAGACTTGTTTGGATGGAAAGGGGTGTGGAGACTTGTGTCTCCCAAACTATGCACAGTCTTCTGGTGAAAATTAAAGGGGAAAAAAGGTCTAAAATGATCAACAGTGCACAAAAGTCTTGAACATACAAATCAGACACACCAAAGACAAACATATTAGATATATATAAGCAAACAAAAAGAAAGCCCAGCGTTTAGATTCACATACAAATACACTGAGCCAAATATCTCTCTGCAGTAAGTATAACTGGACTACTTTTACTGCTGTTTGTTTTCAGGGTAATTAGTTTGGAAGGACAAAGTTGCTCGACCTATTACCTATTCAACACCAAGAACACCCTAAAACAGCACTATCTCTCATGCACCATTTCTATTTTAACATCAGTGACACTGTGTTTATAATATATATATTTTTTATCTTTTACTTTTGTATTTCCCATTTTAATTTTAAGTTTTAGTAATTTTGCTGCATGCTTTTGTCATTATTGTTCAGTATGTCTATATTGTTATGTCTATATAGTTTTTCAAAAAAATTACTTAATTTTCAGTTGCACGCACAGCAAAGTGTAGAAAAGGCAAGCAATGAAAAGCAGTGAGAGAGAGGAGAGCGAACATGTCTAGACCAGGCCAGATGGAACATGATGTCCTCTCAAGAAAATATTTTAAATGGTCACTTACTTTAAGGATGTCCTTTGATGGAACGCATGACGGATATGAATGCGCAAGCTCCATTTTGAGGGCCCGATAAGAGCTGTGACAGTCTGAAATCATGTGAGAAAACAGTGAATTGATTTCAGAACTTTCTTGTCTAGAAATTTTTACAGTTAATGAACACCTATGTTTCTTATACTGATATCTAGTGGCATGGATGTAGCATTACGCAATTGCAATAGTTCTGTTACCGATGCAATTGTAGAAATTTGCTATTCACAAGTTAGACATGATTGTATTATGTGAATGAAAGCGTCCAATAATGGGGGTTAATGAGATAAAGGTATGCGATTTTAAAATGGCAACCCCCAGGAGGCGACCTTCTCCATGTAAAATAAAACAGCTTTTATTTGCTTTTAAATAATTCCTTATAGTATTATCTTATATTATTATATCATGAATGAACACATTCAAAATGGTAAGTTTTTTTAAAACGTTTTAATGCTATTCAAGGCTGAATTTTTTTGATAAGAAATACAGTAGCATTGATCAAAAACAGCATTTTTAATTGAAAGTTGAAAAGAGAAATATTTTGTAAGTTTATAAATGTCTTTACTGTCACTTTTGATCAATTTAATACATCCTTGCTAAATAAAAGGGGACCAGTATATATCAGCCCGTTCTCATCCCAAGGCGTCCTATACTAACGCATTTGTCAATGTGTAAACATCCAACGCACATGGCACCCATTAGCGTCAATATGAGACGCAGATATATATGGGCCAGAAGGCGCCTCCTAGTGGTCTAACCAAAACCCTACCCCAGACCTAAACCTACCCATATCCAAAGCGTGTTATATTGACGCTTAAGAGTGCCATGTGCGTTGGATGTCTACGCATTGGCAAAAGTGTCAGTATATGACGCCTTGGGTCATATACTGACATATACTGACTTGAGAATGTGTTGCAGCCATATATATATATTCTTACTTTACTGATCCCAAACTTGATTTAAACATGATTATTAATTCTTAAACATTATTTTTTTTTTTCAAAAGTAATGTTCATTTCTGGAGAGGTTAAAAAAAACTTTTTCAATGGAAACAAAATCTGACTGGAATAATACAAGAACCTTTTTTAAAAAAATCTCATTGACTCAAGTTTTTATGAACACAAACTGCAGTCAAGCAATATACAGCATTTCACTTTATCCAGAACACATCTGTATGGTGCCTCCCTCTCCAGCTAAAGGTCTGTCCTTCACGTATCAATGGACACCCGCAACCACCATGGAAGAGCAGAAACAGACAGCAACATTATTATCTGTTTCATGCTTAAAGAGATCTTTCATACTGATGTCTACCAGTCACAAGATATTTTTTAAACACAAAGCTTCTTTACTGAAGTTTTGAGGTGGTATCTGAAAGAAAAAAGTTTCAGATAAATGTAAAGAGATACACGGTTTTCTTTTTTAGAGACTGCAATGCTATGGAAGAAGGTACATTGCCCAGCATACAGATGGATTAGTTAAAATCACTGGGATTCTTACAGGATTAAGAGTGTTCTGGCATTTCCATTGTGTTAGCGGGCTGGCAGGGTTTGGGGCCATTCATCCAAAAATAACATATGGCTTAAAGAGGGGGGAGAAAATTACCCAGCTCAATGGCAAAAACGACAGCAGCACACTGACAGCTTGTTTAGAGACAACCAATAACAGCAGAAACTTTTAAGTAATTATGTTTTTGTCGTAATGTCTGATTTCAGTTTTTGCTTAAAAATGACATACACGCAATCAAAAAAGTCTAAAATCCACATCTCAATTTGTAAATGGATGCAGACACCCTGGCCTTTACGCACAACACTATGACACACTACAGCAAAGGTTAGGTTACACTCATTTCAGCCTGTTCACTGTAATTGCAAGGTTGTGTTTTCCATCAACCAAACCATTTCCAAACTCAACTCTCATTAAATACAGTGGGAAGAAATGTTTGCGTCTGAATGTGATGTTTATGGACTACATAAGGAGAGATGGCTTCATTCACACAATAACAAACCTGAAACTGGATCTGTGATCCTCAGGAAATTTAGAAGGAAATGTGGAGTTTTAAGAGGCAGAATTTATGTCGGAGATAATGCTTAATGACTCAGCTTGTCATCTCAAATGAATGATAAGAAATTCAGAAATATGTTCTAAGAGTTTGATTGTTGTTTGGAAAGGGGGAAACTGATTGGAAATACTGTAGCTGCACAAAATCCTAAATTTCCCAAACCACATTTAAAGTCGGAAATGTGTTTGTTAATTTTCATTGCTTAAAAAAACGAATCATTTGTCTTACTTCAGTCCCAGATACATTAGATACATTTGCATACAGGATTCTTTGAACTGCATTATTTGAAATAGAAATCTTTTCTAAAATCATTACTGTCTTTTCTGCCACTTTTGATCAATTTAGTCCATCCTTTAAAAGCATTTCTTTAAAAATTTGCTGACCCCAAAGTATTGAATGGTAGTGTTTATTTGCATGCAAGATTCATATTTCCAATTGAACTGATTTACAAGTCTATTGGTGATATCTTTGAGAAAAATCGTTTGGGCGTTTTGTCTCTTGATACCTCAGAACAAACTTGTACATTTGTAAACTGTAATTGCTGAAAAACAAATTGCACAAAAGTGATGTATTTTTGTATTATCGGTGTCTGATTGAAGATTAATCTCATATGGTCTGATTTCACAAGATGAAACCATGCTTGGCCTGATCCAGCACTATTTCAAATGCAATCAGCACACAAGCAGAGTACAGAATACAATATTGCCCCATTTACTGACTCCAAGTGCTTGTGTAAGAAACCGCAAACTGCCCAAGTTTTCTCCCTTGTCGCCACAAAGCATCCTTGCAGTCTTGCAGAGGAATGGCAGGGTCAGAATTCCCCATTATCTGGAGTCTATTCCAATTACTTACCCCTTTATTGCAAAGAAAGACAAAGCGGACAGGAAATGAGATAAATGTGCTGAAATTACAGCCTATGATTGGGTCTCCGCTCCCACTACTGTGTCTGAATCCATTTGGGATGAAATGGTTATGTTGGGTGCTTCAAGTATCAATGCTGTCTGCTATACACTCAGGAACTGAAAATAGACGAAGCGAGTGTGTATGTGTCGAAGGAGCACAAGGGCCTCCAAAACAGTTCCAGAGTTGAGCTGAGTGAACATCAAAATTTCTTTTTTAACCTAAGGCATGCACACTACCCTGTAATTCAGTGAACTTTGACCCGGTTTCAATTTGAAGGCTGGTGTCTGCAAGTCATATTCTCTCAGCATGAAGCCCAAATTAAAATAGACAAGTGTAATGGACCAGCCTCTATCTGTGTTTCCTATAAAGCAGCAATTAGTTGTGCTAATCAGAAAGCATGCTAATGGCAGTGAAATACCAGCCTAAACCCAATTACTGATGCAGGCCTATCAGTAGGCTTCTTAAACTCTGTGTTGACATAGTTACCATATAAAATGAAAGTAGACATGTAAGCTATCCCCATATTTCATCTCAGAGCTAAAATCAGAATTTAGTCTGGCCACACATTTAAAAAGTCTTACTAACCCTCTGGAATCTTGGACCAGGACGGATCCATGTCAGGCCCAACACCGCAAAGATCTGTATCTAAACTAAGACCAACAAACCGAGGTCAATGCTTTCAGTGTTGCCTCTAGATGAGCTTTCACCTTTTGGACTGGTACATTTTAGGACAATATTCATGCTTCATGTAATCTGTAATTATTTTAACATGTATACCTTTTTATTCACTTACTTTTTAATGAAAGGAAAATTGTTCTGTTTTTAGGTTTATCGCCTATGGCTTTGTATTGCTGTGATAAATCAATGGGGTCACTCTGTCCATTTCTTTTACTGTCTTTGGTTATTATGCTGTTCATGGTAAATGTATAACAACATTGGACTTGACTGAAGCTATATGGTGTCCATGTCGTAGCCTACTTTCCCCTTTTACATAGGCGTAACATATTAACCCAAAAAAGATTACTATATCATATTCTGATACACACATTTCCATGGTCTTTAAAGTATAATATACGAGACTCAACATGGGCAAAGTTTTTCAAATGTATTTTCATTTTGTCTAAAGGTCTGCTTCATTTAAAAAAAAACCGACCAATATTTATAGCTAATGTAGATTTTTCAAATTAGATTAAAAATAAAATAACTTTAAAAAATCTAAATTAAAACATGCAAATATCCTGGAGCTCTTTTAGGTTTACAGTTTTTAAGCTGCAGTTGCCAAAAGAGCATGAGACACTTACTGTATTGCAATAATGAATGCATTGTTTATTTACACTTGAGTCAAGGTAATTGGACATTAATCTGAGTGTGCATCACAACATTTTAGCTGTGTTCTTTTTTTTTAAAGAATTTTAAGGGTTTTCAAGTTAAACCCTATAAACCCAAACTTAAATTGCCCTTACTGCTTTTTTGCCCCGCAAGATTAAAAGTCAAGTAATTTTGTTTAATTACCGGTAACAGTCTAAGGAAACGTATTTCAGTCATAGAACGACAGGAGGACTTTGTGTCACTACTCAGGTTTTAATTTGTGCCAACTCAAACAATCACACTGCCTATTGGGGACATGCCATAGTGACCCAGAACTGTCAGTCATCACCCCTCTCAAAGATTTTCTTCAACCAACACTAGAACAAAAAAGTGCCATTCTGTTTACTTTGGCATTAAAACCGCTAACAAAGTCACTCTGCATAATTCATCTATATGTGCTTCTGTCCCTTTCTCCACATGCCTTCTGGCCAATTTGTTCGTCTGTGTCATAAATTTATTTATTTTGGCTGTGCTGTTCTAAATGCTGAACTTTACAACTTTAAACCAATCTATTTTTTAGGGGGAAAAAATATGTGGCCATTATTAACAAGTCATTGCATGTTCGCTTTCTGTCTCTCACCCATCCCTACCATTTTTGTCTCCATTCCTCTCTGCCAAAAATGGTTATATACAGTATATTTATAGTCCTATATGATCTCTCTCACATACAAGATACAGTTACAGCATTTCCACAAATAGTGGATTTCGGGCTCATTTGTCTCTAAGGATGTAGATAAACCAGTTCTGCTGAACCAGACTCTTCCTTCATGATAAAAGCTACATTCCAAATGGCAAATGGACGGTAGTGGCTTAATGGTTAATGTAGGTTGTCTACAAACTGGAAGGTTGGTGGTTCAATCCCCGAGATGAATGGCGCCTAGCATGGCTGACACCGCTGTAAGTGTATGAATGAGTGAGTAAATGGGTGAATGTGAGGCAATATGTAAAGTCCTTTGGTGGCCATTGGGTCTGTGAAAGCGCTATATAAATGCAGTCCATTTACCATTTATCTGCACGACCCACTCATTTTTCACCATTCCTCCAGTCTATCTGTCACACTTATTTCCTGCCTTACACTCCCCTTACTTTTCTGTTCTTTCCAAATATGTAAGAGCATAGCCTCTATTAACTCATTCCACAAAAATATGCATTCAGTTTTAAAAATTATTTTCTTCAGCAAGACATTAACTTTGGAAATTAAAGTGGTTAAGACACTCTAAAGTAAAGTAAAATAAAATAAATAAAAATAATCAAATTGATGGATGGATTATGAGAAGGTTATAATGATGTGGCTTTGTGCAGGAAATCTGACAGAGGAACATGAGAACTAATCTGGACTTGCTTTTTCACAAAATGTTATGTTAAAATGAACATAATAATCTTGTCAAACCTTCACTTACTACTGTGTAAATATGCTGGTCCAGAAACCTCCAGGGTGACATTTAATTGCTTAGGAAGTCTATTTTTTTTTAAACTCTGCATTAAGGGAATAGGGGTTTGGCCTGAAGACTTGGCATGACAGCAGAGAAATCTAAAAGAAAGTGTAACATGAAGGCAATGTTTTTCACTGTTTGACTTGGCAGGGCAAGAGGAAGTAAACACCTACGCTCATTAAGGCAACAGTCAGCAGTCAGCCGATGGACCAATGGAGGAATATGGAACTGGCATGGTGAAAAAAACACAGTACTAATAGGACTAAATGAAGTGAAACAAACATGCGTTTGGTTTTATGTAGAATTAATAATCCATGATGTGTGTATGTATGCACACCATTTGTATTTGTACTTGAATAAAATAGATTTTGCTAGTGTGTCAGGTTTATGTTCTGTTTTATGGACTTTTACATTGCATCCTTTTCTTTTCCGGTGTTCTGTTCCTGTTTCCTTTGTTCCCCACATTCCCAATCTTTATTTGTTGTCATTGATACTAATTATGTTGAAACCGGGTTCTGGTTAATTTAGTTATTAAGTCCTGTGCATGTAAAGGAGAACTCCGGTGTAAAATGAACCTTTGGTCTAATAAAACATTGGTACCTGGTCAATTGTTCTCTGAGATTTGTTTTGATGATAATCGAATGTAAAGAGTTTTATCACTAAAAACTGTTTAGAACGCTAGTATATGGGGGCATATAAGTAAAAAGAAATCGCTAGTTAAAGGTTCTATAAGCGATGTCGAGGCAAAACATTTTTTGTCACGTACAGCAAACGTCTCCTCACTATCGGCTAGC
>JAOTRC010000014.1:12926326-12939236 GCA_027497675.1 Cyprinella lutrensis | reverse complement strand
ACCGGGTACTATCTGTGGCGGTACTATCTGCTATGGAAAACGGAGCCAAAAGCGAGCCGAGGCGAGGCGAGCCGAGGCGAGGCGAGCCGAGTCGAGCCGGTACTGTGTAGTGGAAAAGCGCCATAACTGTCATTAGAGTATTAGTAGACAGTCTTCTTAATATCTGCTAACACTTTATTTTGTTGGTCCGCCAACAGACATTCAACTGACTAAGTTACTTGGCGACTACAAGTAAACTTATTCTCCTAACCATAACCTAACAGTCTACTATAATATACTAATACTCTAATGAGTTACTTGACATGTAGTTGAAAAGCTACTTACAATTAGTAGAACGTCTAAAGTGACTATCGAAATAAAGTGTAATCAAGTTTTTAGCTAAGAATAAACTAAAAGTGTTACACTGTAGCTTTAAGATAATTTCTGATGAAATAGAACGGTTCAGATCGAAATTTGGACACATGCTGCTGGCCCAATAATTTTCAGTTTAATTCAGCTTAATTTTCAGTTAAGGTTCTAATTAACAATAATGCTAGTATGGTGAAATATTCATTTTGAGATTGGATAGTGTTAAATTATTAATAAATCAAACATATCAACTAATACCCAAATAATTGAATAAGTACCTTAATGTCCTCCAAACAGTGTATAACCAACTTTTAAGCTTATTCAAGTCTGAATTAATTAAACTCAACATGTACACTCAAATACACCCCAAAAAAAGCATAACAAAAAGAGTTTAGTTTAGCATGTTTATTACAATACATACATTTCACATTTGACCTTCCGACCCCAGGTGACCCTGCCCTGACCCTGGCATAACAGGGTTGGTGATGTCCAGTCCTTGGCTGACCCTCAGTTTCCTGTTTTCCAGTAGCACTCCCCCCTCCCCCCAATTCCATCCAATCAGGGTGCAAAGGAAAATGTGTGGTAATAATTTATGAATACAACATATCTGATAGACTAGTAATCACTGCAACTTTAATAAAACTTTAACTTCATTATTACTTAGCAACTGTACATAGGAATGAACTCTGGTTTTTAACACAAGTCGCCACAGCATCTCACATTCATTTTCTTTTTTTAAAGTACAGCTTTTTTTTTTAAACAAAACAAGGGTACAGAAAAGAAACCGAAAGAAAATAAAAATAACCTGGAAAGATTGAGAAAAGAAAAAGGGGTTTCTGGGTGACAACCAGTCTTCATTTCCTGCCAAGGGAGGTGAGAGAGGGGAACGACATGGGTTGAGCAGCAGGAATGATTCTTTTTCTCCTTTCGTTCTTGCTCACATTCACTCCATCACTTAAGCAGGCACTGGTGTAGACCTTGGGCATTTCGCTGGGCCATCAGGGCAGGTAGGAGACTACTGAACCATTGTGGACAAACATGATGTAAACACCCTCAAAAGGCATGGGGTGGGGGAATGAAACCATTATAGTGCAACCAGAGAAAGAAAGAGACTAACCAAATAACAAATGTAGCATTACTACCATTTTTTTATATGTAGCGAAAGAGAAATGAACCGGTGGATACGTGTGCAGAGTCGTGAGGAGACAGAGTGTGCGCGTCATCGTCCTCGTTAAATGTCCCGGTCGACTAGTCCACCTTTTCCATGCAGGGCTGGTACATGCTCAAGGCAAATGGTTCACCGATCGTTTAACTGAAGATGTTTTTGCTTTCTTTTTTGTTTTGTTTTAATCATGTCACTTCAAAATCTGCAGTCGCGAGTTCTACATGTGGTGACAATGAGGGCACTTGAGATCCCAGTCTGCCTCGGTGCTGATTAGTTTAACGTTTGGATGTCAAAAGCTTTGATAGGCCTGGCTTCCCATGGCTTCATCTACAAAATATATGTACAACATGGAAATAACATCTACAAATAATCTACATGTACAGGGACGGGGCGAGGGCAGCTCCTCTGAAAACCTCTCCGCACCGCTCTCCCCTCCCTCTCCCAGTCCAAGCAAGACCTCGCTGCAGTTTGTTTAATGTAAGACCGGGCCCAGAGCAGAACGCGACAGAACTTTGGTTCTCCAGGGTTCCGCGCGCACGAAATGGGTTTTGCCCGCCCATTCACCTACCCCCTTCTCTCCTCCTGTTTCAAGACCACATCACAAGCCCAGAGTTCCTCAAACCATAAAGGAATTTTGATTCTTCAACTTTTCAAGTTCTTTAATTTGTTGTCTCAAAAACAGTATCCTGTGGAAAAAGAGAACCAAGTTAGTACATATGAGCAATAATGGGCATCACATGCACTTTAAGTGCTATATGAGAAAGAGAAATGTACCTCTGCTCGCGCAATGTGGCCTGGATCTCACACACTCGCACCAGTGAGCGCAGGTTCTTCAACTCTGTGCAGTTCTCTGACATGTAGATGCTGCCCATCGTGTGAGCCTCTTCACGTAACCGCGAGGCCTGGACAAAAAAAGAGGTACATGTGAACAATTAGCAATGCAACAAAAATATCAACATGAATTTCAGTATAAAAAATAATTTATTTATATCTGAATTTTCAACTCCAGTGTCACATGATCCATCAGAAATCATTCTAATATAGTGATTTGGTGCTCACAAAATATTTTTTTAGGATCTTTTGCTGAATAGAAAGTTATTCAAATTCACATCATACGCGACATGTCTTTGAGGTCACCTTTATTCATTAATGCTCTTACTGACCCCAAACTTTTAAATCAATAAAATCATAGTCATTGAATCCAAATCACAAATAAGATTATGAAATGAACCGATTCACGTTCCATACCTGTTTCTCCACATGCTCCGCGGGCCACCCCTGCACGTGTTTGATGAGGTTCTCATTGAAATGCGCGGCCAGCGTGGGTGTGAAGGTACATGTTGCTCTGCCTGAGGCTGCGCCGGCAGGTACTGAACCCGGGGGCATCGCTCCGCTGACTACACCTGGTCCTTGACCTCCACCGCCATTATTACTGCTGCTATTACTGGCCATGTGGTTCAAAGCCGGAGATGGACTTCTCTGACTGCTGCAAATCACAAACAGTGGATGGGTTAATGTCTGTCCACATTTTTATGCAAAACAAAACTACTTTGCACCAACTCTTAACAAATACATTCATTTTAATGTGATTCAGGAACACCAAAAGCAGCAATACCACAAACAACCAGAAGATGGCAGTCGAACACCACAAAAGCCACTTTAAGCTACAAATATGGCATGCAGTGGGCAGTTAATACCCATAAGCCTTCAATAAACTTCAGTTCTGATGGATCTGTTTTATCACTTCCAAACGTCTCCTCACCTCTGTCTTTGCAGCGTCCGTGGAGAATTGCCGTTGTCGTGATGTTTGTCTGTGGGGAGGGACTGCTGGGATGACGGTGGAGGGAGAGAACTGGACTTATTTGTCATAATGTTAATCTGAGAAAGAGAGAGAGAGCATTACAAAGCCATAGTTTCATTTGACATCTGTCATTCTATTTGACCGCTGTATACCTTGGTCTGCGAGGAGACCGGCGTGGTGCTGAGGGGAGGTTTGAGAGAGATTGAGTTGGTCTGTGGCGTGCTGATTCTGGGAGACACGTACGACCGGGGAGAGGAAGCGTCTGATGTCAGAGACATCGGAGACTGGCTGGACTGCTGGGCTACTCCATAGGACAAAAATATATATATATATATAAGGTGAAGAGATATAGTGCCAGAAGTAATCACAACAGGCATGTCATTAAGAACAATTGCAGATCTGGTTCTGATTAAAATCTAGTTTTACACACTGCAGTGTTCTTAACTAAGAACACATTTTAATTGAAAAAGCTGAAGTATAAATATTAGATGAAAAACCTTAAACAGCTTGAAAACTGGCCTTGGCAACTAACTAATATAAGTTAAGTTGAAGCACTAAAGTGAATATTTATTTAAAAACAATTAATAAAAATATCGAAAGCACATAGCTACAGAATGTTAAACTGAAAAAATATAATTTTTAAATAAAGACAATAAAAGTATATAAATAATACTAAAATAACAGGCACCCTGAAATTATTTCAAAAGTATTTTTAGATTTGCGCTTCAGTTGCAATTTATTTGTTCGTCTTTATTATAAATTCAATTCAAGGTTAAAATCAAGCGTTCTTGTACCAAGTAAACTCATAAGCAACAAAATTACCCACTGTAAAAACACAGAGTGAGCAAACAATTTAAGAGTGAGCAAAACAATTTAAGTGAGAATGAGTCAAATGAGTCAATAAAAAATAAATTACTTGACTTGCATATTAGCTTAACTTTTACTAAGAGTAAAATTCGGTCCGATTTTCCCGAGGCATCCGTCATTGCTAAGCATCCATGCACTGCACTCTACATAACGTCTCCGGATACTTTCGTAACCTCGGTTCCCTGAAAGGCAGGGAACGAGACATTTACGTCGATGACGTGGTATGGAGTTCCCCTACTAAATGTCGAAGTGACCGCCTTGAAAGGGAACACAACGACAAAGTTTTAGTAGCTTATAGATTTTCAATTTTAGCTAATTGCCATCCACTCATGTGCACGTTTGTGCACAGTGAGCGCGCACACGCTGCCAACCTCATGCGCGGCCTCTTGAGGAGCTACATCCAATCAGGCCACAAGCTAGTGGAAGAAACACTAGTGCTTCACGCTTGCACGCATACTGCTATTTTGGCCCGCAGTGTTCTGATTTGCTTATTTCTATTTACTTGTTTGGTGGAGGCAATCCACAATTATTGTTGGTGAAATAATAGTCAGACACCCCAACCCCCACAAAAATCTCTTCGGATCTGCATGATTCACACAAGTCACCCAAACTGACGTGAAAAAAGTGGGAGGCACCAAAAAGCACGCTGATTGCATCCCTGAATAAAAAAAGAGGAATAAATTGCAAAGGCGAATTCAATTTGGTACCGGCACACTGACAGCAGCTTTCTGTGCACTTGCCCCCAAATCACAGTCAAATTGAGTTCTCTTTTGAGGATTACTGCACTTAAAAGGTCAAACAAACAAAAATGTGTCAAAAAACTCATCTTGGCAAATATTCCCATAAACAATTGGTAATGATTATCTATCATTACTGTGAAATACAATTACTTTCATTGTGAAAAAACACTGTGGCGATATTACTCACCCCCATCTAACACACAATATATACTCAATATGCAAATAAGACATTGCCAGATAACAGATGCAGTATGACAAATCCATACACAAAGCTACTTGTGTTAAAACCAAAAATCATTTTGAAGCCCACGTGGCTCATTATCTGCTCAGACAGCAGCAGCCGAGCCTGTGTGTGATCCTTGTTAAGCTACCAACCCCATCTGCTAACTCAAGGAAGCTGACTCAGAACTCCACAGCTGACATGAGTCGACAACACGCAACACAATCTCACGCCAAAAACCAATCAAAACCATGAGCTCAAGTTATGAAGTTCATGATCAGGTCACAAAAGAGAGCTGACCCTAAAACAATGTGTCGAAGGAATTTAGTTTGGACTACTTTGGACTTTTATTTACTTTGGACTTTTATTTTTTTTACCCTCCGCCCAGTGTAAATCCACCCATTGTATGTAATGTCACGTTTTCACCGTTTACAGGGCCTGAAATTTTGTCTTTCTGGCTTGTTTCTGATTGCACTTTAATCCCAAGGGGGAAATCCAGATCAAATGCCAGAAGGAAAAAAAAAAAAAAAAAAAAGTTAAAACTAGTTTTGAACAATTTATTTGTCATCAACAGATTGATTTTAAATAGAAAAAGATTTAAATCATGAATCGGATTTGTGAAAAAATAAAAAAAAAATAATCAGGGATTTTTTTTTGGCCATATCGCACAGTCTAGGGCTGTGTGTATGCGTGTGTTTACCTTGGCTGGATAGCTGAGTAGCCTGGGAGAGCAGAGTTGTGATGTTGAAGGCTGATGGACCAGCAGTCAATATCTTATGAAGCATGGACTGCAGCGAAGCCTGAGTTACTGCAGCCGTGAGAACTACAGGAAAAAAAAACAAAAAAAAAAAACATATAGAACACAATGAAGCAAGTGAGCAACGACAAAATGTGAAGACAAGAAGCAGTCAAAAGAACAGTACTGAAATCATTCAGAGTGATAAAAGGTGTCTAAAGTAAAAAGTAATAGTGTCAAATATTATGACATTAAGATAACTTCTCATATTTTTTAAATAAAATGTATTCCTGTGATGGCAAAACTTAATTTTCAGCATCATTACACCAGTCACATTATCATTCAGAAATGCTGCTGCTGATCATTCAGAAATCATTCTAGTATGCTGATTGATGCTCAAAAAACATTTATCAATACATTTTTTGCTCAATTTTACTAAAAAAAAAAAAAAAATCTTTACTGACCCCAAACTTCTGAACCAGTTTATTTAACTTTCAATAGCATATACACATGTATATTAATATTTTTTGTTAGAAAACAGTGAAATTTCACTGGTATTGGTATCATGACAACTCTAGATCAGAAAATATGTTTAAGTTTCAGTTTCAAGTGGGGTGACTGAGAACGGAACACCTTTAGGCAACTTGAACCAAAGGGACTTCACTGCAACAAATTCCAATATTCATGCATTTTGAGGAAAGGACACGACAGTCCTGGCACTGGGTCAGGCCGATTTCACTGTTTAGACGTGTGCAATATGCAGCGGTTAGAGAGCAAGCTCCAATCCAGACTAAACTTCCCATTTGCCCTAGCTCTGGCTCGGAAAATCAGCAGGTTAGAGTATCATAGTTTGCAAATGCAGCTAATGATGTAAAGTGAGAAGCAATGACGTTCTCACAAATGGCAATTCACACAGGTCATGTTCAAGAAGCAGCAAAGCTATGATTTATCCCTGAGAGGTGAAGTTAAGAAAGAAAAAGCTGACGCAAACCTAGCAAGCACAAGTACACAAGCAATTCTATACACCTGCTTAAATGGTACAAAAAACCCAACAAGAATAAACTTGCAAAACCTATACTTGCAAACACACCACATTGAAGTCGTAAGCTCAGAGCGCAAAGGTTACCGCCATCACTGCAGAACCTCTGCAGGTTCCTCAAGTGGGACAGTCCCTTTAATGTTTTGGATAAAGCGGCCAATATCCTATCCGTTGACTGAGATGCAGTACACTTACCTTCATTAATCTTGGCCATGTCTACACTGGCGTTGTTCAACTGCAGGGCCGTTTGCAGAGCGGGGAGGAGCTGGCGTAAGAGGGAGGGGTCTTGGAGAAGAGTGGGTGGGGCCGGCGACTGCATCACCGGAGAAACCGGGACTGTGGAGCCAGAGGCGCCGCTGGCTGAGTTGGCCATGCTTAAGCCAGGCACAGCAGCAGAGGAAGAGGAGGGTGTGAGTGAGGAAGGCTTCTCTGTGGCATTCAAAGACTCTGTTTATAGAGGAAAACATCACATAATAGAAGTTAAAGTTGTTCATTAGGGATGGGAATCTTTATTAGTGATACCGATATTTAGGTTTGACCATACAACCGATTATTCAACCGATATTTTTTAAAATGGATACTGGATTAAAAACAAACATAACACTCCAAGTACAACAGTGCTGAACTGAAATGTGCCAAATTAAATAAATATATACAAATTTATATTAAAACGAGAACTTCTACAGAATGAACTCTACAAAATAATTTTAAAATTAAAATATTACAGGTCAAATATGTGTGTGTTTTTTTTAGCTATAACAAGAAACATGTAAATTTCATAGGCAACACTTTGCAAGTTCCATTTGTTAACAAGGATGTAATATGGCTTTCATGAACTAGCATTATGCAATGTACAATATACCGTTTTACTGCATGCATCATTATTTGAGCAATTCAATTGTACCTTGATTGTTCATGTTAGTTTATAGTGCATTAACTAAGGTAACAACAGATCAAATTAAATTAAATCTCAATTAAAAATTTATTACTAAATGTGGAAATTAACAAAAAGTAAATAATACTTCTATAACCACTGGTTGGGCAGGCCAAGAAATAAATAACCTTCCAATTAATTGAGGGTGGATTTGATCCACCCATTATTGGAAATATTAAAGTGTTTCAAGCTTAATTTTTCTACAGAGTCTAATTTGGAGACTCATTAAGCTACGCAACTGCAGGGTCCACTTGTTTAAGCGGCAATGGAGGCAAAACACATGCCATTTTAATATTTCAAGAATTAAACCAAACAAATAGAAGGAAAAAAAGTAGACTGTGGGAACCCTAACCAGGACAAATCAAGAGCTGGGTATGCAATATGTAACAGTTGTGAAGCGCTGTATATGACAAACTAATAAAGTTTATACCTAGCCTTTGCTTAATATACGTTACTATATCATCATGCTTAATACTGTATATATGATTATAATGTGACAATCTGGTGATATCTAAATCAAAAGAAATTCATAGGTTCCGATGGGATGATTTTTCAGGTGATGTAGTACACAAGTGCCATCACACACAAACACAAAAACTAAGAGGGGATTGGGAGGAGAGAGATTAAATCCCTCTAAACCAGGGGTGAACAATCCTGCTCCTGTTGATCAACTGTCCTGCACAGTTCATCTCCAACCCTAATCAAACACACCTGAAGCAACCAATGGGCTCTATGCATGGCGGTTTTTCTGGTGAAGGTGTAAGGATGCTCGATAACTTCCGCCGATCGTAGAGTCCAATGTAAATATATTTCTATAATAAAATCTCAATCTGACACCAAACAGATCAACAAAATGAACCCTGAAAGAGCTTATTGAAAGTTTCTGAGTAGGAGAAAAAGCATACTAAAAACATCTACAGTCAAGATGTCACCTGAAAGCATCTAGACAGTTGATTCAAAAACTGGAAATGAGAGCATGCTTATCTGTGGTGAGATCCACTGAAGTCCTCAGGGGTCCAGACTAACTTTCACTAGGAGCACACAACACAGGCCCCCCCAAAAATATTTTAGGGGCACAACCAGAAAATTTAGGGGCACAGTGTAAATCAACATGCTAAACAAATATTCACATTTCTACTAATTTCCACTGTATTACTAATTAATACTTTAATGGATACAGAAATTACAATGCGTTTCAAATTCAGTGTTAAATTTTACTGTGCACTTTGAAAACAACAGCACCATCGCTGTCATGAGAGTACAAATATGAAGTTTGTTTCCTTACAGTACCTCAAACAGCTGAATTCACGCGGCCAGTTATCCCGAAAATGGTGGGTTCGCCACACAAACCTCTGACTCTGAATCATCATCCGACTGTGATACTGTAGACTTTGGCACTAGCCGCAGATCAAAAGCGAGACGATAGATAACTTGCTCATTACTCAGACGCACATATAGTAGGTTGTGATTTGTCCCAGTCTCCTCCCCACAGATGTTTAATTAAGCGTGCCCTATAATCTCTAGGACCTCCCCCTCCACACATTAGCCAGTGGCCACATTAGTTACAGTGGCCATTACCTATTCACACACACACTCAAACTTCGGTCGCAAAATGCAACCATTTTGTCTCGGTCTGGAGCCCAGGTACTGGGGGAACCTGAAGTTAAACTGTGAATTTTAATTTGTTTAATACCTGCAGCATAAGTCAGGATCTAAAAATAACCCACAATTCCCAATGCAGGAAAGATGGCGATACGCTACAGAACATTTCTAAACAGGTGCCCTCATAACAAGCGCTCTGAGCTGCTTAAAAAACAATTAAGAGACAGCGCACACAGCTTCTCATAAAAAAACGCAGCAAGCTTTGGACAAAGACATAAAATCATTACAGGAAAATCATCTCTGCAAATCTGCCTATTAGGCTTGCTGTGTTAGTCTGTGTTGACAGGTCAGCCGCAACAGCGATATCGTCACTCGCACACTGTGGCATCGCCGCACACTGCCGTTTTGATTTTTAGGAATAATAAAAATAATTTAGTTCAGTTGGAGAACAGACTCTGCAATTAAAAACTGAACGTGTTAGCTCAATGCAGAAGAACAGTTGCCGGAGCTACTTCTCTCTGTTTATGTCCATGACGTGTCACGCAGGCATTGGCCTACTCCGCAGCGGCTGTGATCCGCCATCCAGTCTAAACGAGTCTGAGTATTAACGATTATTACGGGCTTTACGTAGTGATTCAAGATAAGACAAAAACACATTTTGAAATAAAGCATTCATGATGCACTTGCTCATAGTATACATTTTGTAAATTCAGAACACAAAAAAAGTTACGGACTGTGTTTTGATTACTACCATCAATGTTTACTCAAACTATGATCTCACTACTTCCGTTACGTTAATCATTTGAATATGTGTAACATAAATATTGATACTGTGTGATAAGGCAGTTTCATATTGACAACTGCTCTCTCTCAGCGCAAACTGATTTGAATGTACGTGACTCGGCGCACGGTGTGTGTACTATAAATGAAGCGCGTGTGAGAGCAAATCGCAAGTTCAGTGGTTAAGTTTTTGTCATTTAGGAATGAGATGGCGTAGGTGTTTGAATCGAAATCTTTTAAAGATTAATCATGCAGCTCTACTTTCTCTGTCTGTGCCTTGAGGTGAGACGCTAAAGGATAATCTACTCCCAGGACTTCGCCCTCATATCGCACCAGAACCGTTTTAGGAACCTTAGGAATTTTGCACGTTTCCGGTATTTTTTCAAAAACACTACCGGTTCTGGAAAAGAACCGGTTCTCGGTTCCCAACCCTAATGCCATGTCCATTAAATGTTAAGCGATTACAATTCCTGACAGAAGACCAACAAAAAAAGATCGCCTTCCCACACTATTTGACAACTGAATTACTTTCCAATCATTTGTGTCATTTGACAAGGACTTCAAATTCAGTAAGATTCATTCATTAATCATTTAGAATAATGTGTGTTCTAGCTTGGCTGACTCGTTAGGGGAAAAAAAGACGATTCATTCAAAATCGTAGGTTGCTACACTTGCAAGCAATTTTACTCTACCCAAGAGCAATATCTAATTGGAGGAATACTTTAAAAAAAGAACACAACAAAAACGTATTATTCATTACAGAAATATCCATGACTTCCAATTCAAGGAAGTTAACATCCTTTCCAGGCCTGGAAAACTATTTTAAAATTCCCTGATATTCTCAGGTTTTCCATGTCAGTGGAAACTCTGTGCCTTAAGCCTACTGCTTAGCACCTGCTACTCTCCAACTGCTTTGATGTAGCCAAGAATTGAAAACTAAACTCTAACTAAAGACTAAAGAGAAGTACTTCTGCAATGACTAGCAAACAATAGCAGCATGCAGCACAGGAGTGTTCTCATTATCACATCATACAGCATAAGGCAAAGACTTGCTCCTGACTCCTACCAGCATGGATAAGGAGGAGACCCTGACACTGTTTACGTGGGTGGTGCGGATAAGCAGAAGTTAGAGAGAAAAACATTGCAAAATCTCTGAATGTTGTCATTCTATGAATACAAAACCAATCTGTGATCATTTGTGGAAAAAAAAGGGAAGAGAAGTATGTCAATAATGATTCTGCAAGAGCAAAACACAAACAAAAGATATACTTAACCTCCACACCACCAATGTCTCCAGAATCATCTGCTATCTAAATTATGTATCTATCCTCTCCATCTCGTATGTCTACCAAATAAAACGTATGTAAAGTAACAAAACTAGGGATGCGCCAATCCAATAACAAGTTTCGGTTCCGATACCGGCATTCTTTGCCAGATTGGGTATCGGTCAGATGAGACCGGTCCAAATTCGATATGTGCGTATACTATAACTGGCTTAAACCATTTTTTTGTGAAAATAATAATGTGCCTAAGACATGCACAGTACTGTATAATTATCTCCTGTATGAAATCACACCATTCGTGGTATCACAATTTTTCTCTACATGACCCTTAACGTGCATGTATTATCAAGGAGGTGTGCTCTTAAAACTCTTAGGATCATCCAATGTTATTCTGTCCCTGAATGTAAACAAACTGTTTATTTTAATTATGTGCCTGAGCGATTGAAAGAATATTTCTACTTGTTTGTATTATTTTACAACAGATTCTTAATATTTCTCAATGTTGCAGTTTTTTTCTAAATATCTTGTACTGAAAACTACATTACTGCCAAGAATTTTGTGCTCAGAGGAAAATTCTGTGGTTGCATGTGTTCATAATCGGACTAAAACACACACAGCTCTATTTCAACTCTCCTGTATTAAAAAAAAGTCACACATGCTGTGGGAAAGAGCATGCAAGTGCTAACCAATCACAGCAGTGGCCATTTACTTCAACATCTCTTGAAATCGACAAAATTAGGATGGAAAAATATTTTTACAAATACAAATTGTGCAATAAAAACTTGGCTCCATAAGTTGACCTCCAGAAACAATATAAAGATCTGAAAATGCATTTCATGACCCCTTTAAGAACACAGTCTGAAGCCTAAACAATCGATTCTAGCCTTTGATTCAGATCCCAAAGTTCTTCCATGATCATGTCATGCCCTGTTATAGAGATCCTGCATCACTTTTGAGACAACCCCAAAAAACTGGACAGCACTCACTTAAACAACCTTGTTTGCCACATTACACAGCTGAATGATGTGGGTCTTCAGACTTACTAGAGCTGGAGAAGCTGGCGGGAGTAACCTGCATGGCTTCACGCCTGTAGTCCCTGTCTTTAGGGAAACTGTTGACCACTGCAGCCGTCTTGGTTGCCTCCTTCTGCCTGTGCTCTCTGAAACAGGAAGGTATTAACAAATGATACTGGCATACAAAGACAACATCAGGTAGACAATGGCATTTCTGAATTCAATAATGAAATGCCTTTAACTGAAAATTGAATGTTTAAACTTATTATTCAGTAATGAATAATACTGTATCCACGAATTTGATACTTTTAAGTACTTTGACACAATCTGTATTGTTAAAAGCAATATATAAATAAAGGTGACTTGACTTCATGCCGATCCA
>JAOTRC010000014.1:12909913-12922536 GCA_027497675.1 Cyprinella lutrensis | reverse complement strand
TCTTAACTATTCTATTTCATCAGGGACGATCTTAAAACAGGGCTTTAATTGTAAAAGACCGAACTTGTCCTTTAAGTACTTTGACACAATCTGTATTTTTAAAAGCAATATATAAATAAAGGTGACTTGACTTCATGCCGATCCAGTGAGCATTGTTTGCATGTGATGCATGCACATTTGCGTTTAAATCTGTCCAAATTACGTTAATGTATTAACCAGCATTTATATTTTAAACTTTGATAACAGTTGGTAATAAAAATACAACGGCTAATGTTAGCTCAGATCCAACGAAAAAAATATCAACAGTGAGGTAAAATATACCTCACTGTCATGATCTAGATTTGTAATATTTAGCTTTACCTAAATATTTCTTTTTTAAAATTATCCCCTTAATATTGTGGCAGTTTTTTCTCTGTGATATCAAATATTGATATTTTTCAAGTTAGAAATTCTAGTATCGTGACAACACTACTGCAGAAACATCGTAGTTTATACATTTTCTACTTGCATCAATCACCTGATGTTTCACTGGCAAGGAGCATGGATTAGAATATCAGTGTATAATTAAGCAGAATTTGTGTTTGAGGCGAGGGTTGAAAGAATGCATGTTTAATACCTCTCCAGCCACTCTTTGGGTTTCTCCCACTGAGACACCTCTGTCCTGCAGTTGTAGTAGTACTTCTTCCCTGAAGAACTGATGTGTTCAGACCAATCATCTGCTGGCTCAAACGGCTGAACAGAAGAAAAAACAACAGGTGTGAGGACAGGAAACATTGAGATTGTTTAAAGAGACAGGAGGTGTTAAAGTCAGAAGAGCGGTAAAGGAAGGAAGGAAGAAACGAAGAGTGGGAAAAAGAGCAAAAAGCAAAAACAACAGGAAAGATATGAAAGGGAGGGAAAACTTAAGGAAAGGCTAAACAGGGCAAAAGTATGAGGAGGACGTTTAAAATGAAGAATAAGTCTGGGAAGAAAAGATGGGGAAAGAGAGCATCAGAGAGAAACAGACATATGGAGCGTGAATATGTATGTGTGTGTGTGAGAGAGAGAGAGATGAATCCTGATGCAAGCATGTGTAATATTTGATGATGTGGATCTGTGTGCATCGCCCCTGCAGGACGGCTCTTTAATCTGCCTGAATACACCCTCCACTTACTAGCAGTGTGACTGTAAAAGCCTCACACCACACAGTCCTGATTATTAAGGCTAAAGTGTACAATTTCTGTGCCACTAGCATCACTAACCAGGATTAAAATAACGGCAAATTTCCCTGTTGACCAATGGGTCATGGATTTGTTGATTATCATGACAGTTAGCTGGAGTCAAAAAGCATTTTTCTGCCTGGCTGGTCATTTAAAATAAGACATGTATTCTTTACAATATTTTTGCTAGCAATGCATTTATTGGGGTCTTGTGCGATAGTTCTCATCTCTTGTAGAGACTTTTGTAGAGACCCCAAACTTTTGAATGGTAGTTTATTTCTCAAATTGTAACTCGGATCACAAAGATATTCCATGCAGAACTACGATTAATGATGTTAATTTCATTCCACACTAAACTGTCTCTGCCCTTGAAAGAAACCCCAATTAAGTAGTACATATTTCAAACCATGAAAGAAATTCACCTCTGTATGCCTGCCGAAAGCTAGTTCTCACCTTCAACATAATTACAAGGTTTAATACAAAACATAAAATCTTGGGAAAGGTAATTGAGCAGATGAAGAGGATTTGATGAGTGTTCGTAAAGTAGGTGGAGCATCTCACCATCTTCAGAGTGTGGAGGAGATTTTATGCAGCATATCAAAAGTGGCCCCATAACACATAATCAAAGAGCATTTTATACCAACGGTGGCACAAGCACAGAGATAACATGTCGATGGCATTTCAATACTAAAGGATTCGTATTTTTTTTGCTGGCTCACCAAAACAATCTAAGATAAAAATATTAGATCCAATCGAGTTTTTTTAAAATTACCCTGGTTAGTTCTAATATTTTTTACAAAACAACCCCTTAATCCTACTATGCCTTGACAGTCTGTTTTTAGACTTAAGACACTGAATGCAGCCCAATTTGGCATCATTCATGACCAAAATTACCCTTTAACAAATTATCTGCTTTACTACAATTCTTTTCTTACATGTAAATTTAACAGAAATCAAACCACATGATTTCAATGTATAACCAATTTTCAAAACCTTAAATGATTGATGTAATGCTGAAGGTTAAACCGCCTTTCTTTACTCTGTTAAAAGTATGCTGTGCCTTGCATTTCCCAGAAGAGCTCATATTATCTACAGAAAGGGGACAGATGGTCTGCACACAGGAGGTTTGCCACACATCCAGACAGGACATTTAACAGTGATGCCGAATTTATGCCAGAGATCATTTTGTTAGATCCAAATAATGGCCTATAAAATAACATACAACTTATTAGAAGTCTGAAATAACTTTTCAGATCTGCCAGGATAAATGTTTTCTATTTTGACTTTATTGGTACCAAATTAATGCATCCTAATTGCGACTATTAGTCAGATAGACACTCAGCATGATTGATGCAAAACTAATAGCACAAATGCAATTAGGGTATCTCAAAATGTTCTGATTTATTCAATAAACATTCATTCTATAACAGAATGATTGTGCCAAAGAGGCAAAAGATTACTATTGCAATAAGAAAATAACATGGCCTTGTTTTGCGTGCAGATCTCTGCCTCATTTCAAGATACAAACAAGTTAGAAGATATTAAGACTGTGGTACATACCATGTCTGATGATTTGTTGGGATTTGAATGAGAGTTGGAGCTGTGCAGAGAGCTGTGGTTATGGGAGTTATCTTGAGGGGAAATACTGGTCCCTAAAAGAAAGAGACAAACCAAGTTAAACCAGGACAATGCAACTAAGCGTTATTAACATCCAGTTAGTTAAAACAACTCACCTAGAACATTCTACCATGATCTATGTGACAATAAAGCTTTAAGAAAACATCCGATTATTCACTGTAGTTTCCACTAACTGCAAAATCAAGCATCTATTTCACTGACTCCTATAGCACTTCAGCTTTAAATAGCTGAATGATGCCGAGACAAATACTTCTAAGCCTTCCTATCAATTCCTGTTAGGGCTGGGCGATAAATCGATTAACCTGAATGTGTAGTTTACGTCAATTTGTTTGAATGAAAATCATTTTTCACTTTAAAGCCACACTATTGAATTTTTGGCCACTAGGGGCGCTCGACCTGTAACTTTCACGTCTAGCGTCCCTAGAGGCCACAAGCTCTGCAGCACTGTTGCAAATTAAAGTCAACAAACAGTCAACCGTGAACAGAAACCGTGGGACATGTGGTGTGTTAAGTTAGTGTTTGTGGGTACTACTGAGTCGTGGGCACATTCACTACATTTAATGTAACGTTACATTTGACACGAGTCAATTTTATTTGTGCGAGCCCTGCACTGAGGCGGGCTGTGTTTGTGTGTAGAAATGAACACTGGGCTGTGAGCATTTTAAACTGATGACCAATTTAATGAGCAGATAGTCTGCAATAGCGTGACACAAACCATGGCTAGGGTACCTGATTATTGTAGCAGCAATTTTTCTTAGTCAGCTATTGCAGTGCAAGCGTATACACCAATGACGCAAATTCAGACAAGTTTCTTACACTGAGTAATTAACTCGCTTCAGGTGGAAAAGATAAGTGTTTCATGGTTCAGAAAAGTCACACAGAAAGCCCTGCAAGAGCCCATAAAGTGACCTGCAGCCAACTGCCAAACCCTCACTGGGGCATTTCAGCTGCAGACATCCCTTAGGGTACAGACAGTCTTCACACCTCGGAGAAGATGTGTCAGAAGTGTGCCAGTAACAAGAATATAAAGCCACTGTAAGTGTGGAAAAGATTACACTCAACAGACATACCATGTCTCAATATCTGAATATGAAATCAAAATTGAGCTTTGTGGCTTTTGGTCCATGCATGTTAGCTTTGAAGTAATCTAGATGCACTCCTGAATGTTGACGGTACACCTTTCGAAGATCTACAAACAATGTACAGTCTCTCTGATCGGGGAGCAGACAAAAATATTGTTGACTCCTCCAGCACAACACAGATTTTAGTTCAATCAAATGCTCTTTAGAATGAGACTGTCTTTAGCCTAAATACCACTTGCAGTTGATCACTAGTTTCTATAAGTATAGTTTAGTTATACTGTCTATAGGTATAGTTTCTATACCTTAGAAACTATAACTTAGGTATAGCGTCTATATTTTCTATAAATATTTTAGCAATTAAGAAAAATGGAGGATAAAACTATTTCATATCTCCCAGTCCAACCCAAACTTCCCGTGAAAATGAAATACATCAACACGATAAAGAAAACTGCATTTGTCAATCCATTTAATGGGTCTTTCTTTTATCTAAAATGGAAAAGGTAGTGTCAGAAGCAACTTTTTGACATGCACATACGCACACACAAAACAAAAATTTGGAATGGTAAAACTGGTTAGCAACTATTTACATGAGCCTACATGTGAACGGAGTCAAGGAAATACACTATAGTACTTCAAGCCTGTACATCAAGTTCAGCTAGAACTTTTTTTATAATGAAGAGTATCGGTTGGAAAAGCAAAAACACAGCCTTATAAAGGTTTTAGGAGTCCCAGAGATGGTTCAACTTTAGGCACATGACAAGTTTCCTCATCTTGGTTTTGATCAAATTCATCAGAATGCAATAATATGAACAATGCAGTAATTTAATTAAAACAGGAAAAAAGAGAGAAGTGATACTGTCCCAACTTCAATCAATTTTAATCTATATTTCTTTTTTAACAAGCCAATATTATTTTGCATATGTTAAGATCAATCTTTTATGCTATTTTGAGTTTTTAGTTAATGCATAAGTAACACATTATTTGTAAAGCACCTCCCATTGAATAATCTCAACAAACTTTGTGTAATCAATCAAATAATCATATTTTTACCAGTTAGTGATGTTTTAAGAGTTGAAAACCTAATCATGAAAACTAGTTAACTTATGACAGCCACCCCTTAAGTAATCATATTTCAACAACAAATTGGAGAAGAAACTAAGGCAATGTTCACACAGTCCAAATCCAAAAATGTGTGTATCCAATTGGAATTGAACTAACTTATTGACCGTCCACACAGTGTATCGCAACTGTTCAGATCTGATTTGTGTCCCGTGACACTTTTTCATGTTCGGTTATATCTGAATTGGTTTCTAAGGCAATGACATTGCATTAGTAGGTATAGGCCAAAAACAACAAAAGAAGCAAACTGGTGGAGTTTATAATACAGATGTTGTCTGATTTACAACATGTCAATGTGAAGCCACCGCACTGGACTAAGTCGTCTTCAGGGCCAGCATCAGAAATGTATGCACAGCTTTAATCTGTGAGATCATCTACGCCAGTCTCAAAATTTAATATTGTCATTTTCTACTCAACCAGCACTTTGTAAAAACACAACCTTGTTTCTGCATCGACATTCAGCATGTTTCCTATAATAACATCTGATATGTTTATGTTTTATGTGCTGTGAGAAAGTGACAAATCATGCAAAATCTGATTAGAGTGGTCAGACAAAAACAAATTTCCAGAAATGCAATTTGTATACGATTTCAAAGCATATACGAATTCTCACATATAAACTGCCTAATCAGCAATTTAAAAACCTGAACAAAACTCTTTTTAAGTGGTGATTTTTTTTTTATCTAAATATAAATATGGTTTCCGTTTAGATAACAGCATTAGATTTTTCCTTAAGAAAAACAAATAATTTCAAATGAATCGATATTGAATAAAATTGAGAGCTTGTGAATCAAAATCTAATCAAACTGTGAAATCTGTCATGATGCATCTACAACAGCACAATATAGTTGGGGATATATGGCATAGGGTATTTATCGATGGTACACCATTGTCGGTAACAATATAAAAAAAATGTTCGATATAACACTCAATGTTTTTATTAATGCGCACATATCGCCCGCACGACCACCACAACATTGTCCTACATCAAATGGCAAACGTAATGAAAGCGGAACGAAACTGCGCTACTCATTATTTTGTGCTTCACGGACCGTTTATCAGTTTGGACCAATGAAGCGTAAGCCGATCTTGATCAAGCAAAACTGTTATTACACAGCGCTAAGAGATCCAGTAAAGAAAGCAATTGAATTCACTACACAAGTAATAAAATTGCTGTGAGATCTAGTGAGAAGCATTCAAATTTCTCCATTATTAACAGATAAAACTGCGCTGACGTGGAAACCAGTAGAAACACTGTGCCATGAATGAACTAGTTAGAGGCTTGAAGTCCACAGATCAGCAACATTCCCCATGGATTTAATGTAGTAACACTAAAATGGAAGTTTGGCAGGAATAGCAAAATGCTTTCAAGTACGTCACACATCATTTTCCAGCACTTATATCACCCCCATTTATAAAACTAAAAAAAGTTTCAAAAAGTAGGAAAACTCACACTTATTTTTACACTATTTTTCTTTTAATAATTGTTGTTTTTTTAAATCGATGGAAATTTCCCTGATTTCTTTTTGCTGTAGAGTACTTTTGCTTTACTTTATGTTAATATAAGACATAAAGATGATATTTTTTGTTTACATTTTATTGTTGACTGCTAAACTAATATAATTTATTGTTTGACTTAATTTCAATAAATAAAAACTGCTTCAAACATTTCTAAAAAAAAAAGATACTGAAAGATATGAAACATTATATTGTACATTTGTGATTTTTTTTAGCTTCATCACCTAGCCCCTTTATGGGGGCCAATTATGGTTATTACAAATGCATAAATTATAGCCAACAAATTATATTGTTAACATTTTGAAATAATGATTACACTTTTTACTGCTTCAAGGGGATCTTTAACAAGATGCTAAACTTGAACTATGTAGCATATCTGGTAAATATGAATGATAGATGCAAAGCTTTTACAGCACCAATATTCATAATGCAGCACTAACAATAATGAAAATATCCAACTGCACACAGCCAGGCAAATTAAGTAGATTTATCACTTTTGTCCACGACTGAACACACAATACGCATGACAACACTGCACAAATTTGTGTTTTTTAGTTTAAACAAAAAAGATAATGGTATAATTTTAAAAAAGTGCATTTTGAAAGCAGTTTTCAAAAGTTTATGTTTTCAGGCCTCCAAAATGCCTTTCTCATCTAAATGAACGGCCAAAACATGTTACAATGTTTTCAAATTTTAGTTACAATAAAAACTGTGTTGTCTAAACTGACCCTCACTATCTAAAAGATGCTCATTTGAAAGATTGAAGTTAATGGTCACCAAAACTGTTTGGTTCCCAACATTTTTCACAAAATCTTTTACGCTCTACAGATGAAAGAAATCATAAAGGCATGGAATGACATGAGTAAGGAAATTTTGGGGTGGACAATCATAAATATGTAAATGCTACATTGATTCTGCTTATTTTAACCAACTGAACGTAATCAGTCTAGCAAAACTGAATAATTATCTCCAAAGAATGTTTACCATCCCAATAAATTATTGTGGATCTTTCTCAGAAAAAAATAATTCTGCATTACAACTTTATTGGTGAATTGAAACCATTTTTGATCTATCACAAGTTAGTCACACCAGGTCTTTCAATCCAGCCTATCTTTGACAAATGATAGCAAAATAAAACGTCTTGCTGAAAAAAATTATCATGCTAATACCTGATTTCAAGAGAAGAGACTCTGTATAGACCTTGAATATGAAGAAACAGCACATAGTGCTCAGTCAAAGCCTAATATTCTTCCATCTGAAACAGCATCATTCATAAAGTGAATGCAGGGTGCTTTTAAACAATTGAAGCAGGTCCCACTTTAGGTACTGAGCTTTCATTTACTGTCTGTTTACCACAAAGGCAGCAATCTGTTCAAACTTAAACTTAAGATATCCGACTAAAGTTTACATAAAACAATTATGCACTAATTAAGATTTACATGGATCTAGGCACCTGTATCAGCCTGAGATCTGTGCCACTTGAATTAAAAATATACGACTCCCTGTCTCCCCTCTTACCTCCTTCTCGGTCTCTCCCTCGGTGAGGATGGATGGCTTTTGCTCTGCCATGGCCGGTGTTGTCCATGTGTTTATTTTCTGGACTGTCTGACCGCCGCAACATCTTGCATGGTGGAGTGGCGTCGTTGTTCTCACGCATCTTGTCATGTCTGTGATCGGGGTGACTCTTGGATGAGTACTTAAGAGTCTGTCAAAACACGATATTTCTGCATTGAACTCTGCTGCACAATTACTCTCCGACATGCAAAGTACACTAGAGCTGGATTATATCTGGTCAACTAAGGTCATTGGCTAGCTGACCAGCGTGTCTAGAATGGTCTACCAGCTATTGAGCATCACCAAAAATGTTCCAAAACACCAAAATACTTCATGAGGACATAATGTTTGTCATAACATACTTTGCACGTCATTGCAAGACTGAACAAAGCACAGAAAAGCGTAAAGCATCTTTCTCTTGGTATAACATATAGTTAAGCACCTCTGGATGGTCTACACAATAACAAACACTCATTTTATTGGGATTTTGTTACATTTACTGGCTCGCAACTATCAAGACTATTTATAAACAACCTCGTACCCTTAAATTCGTGTTTACGTATACAACGTTTTCTCAATAATAACATATGGTAAATAAGAACCTTGAATCAATGATAATACACGTTACTATACATATAATTTATAAATATATCGCTGTGGCCTGATGTAACGTTAGCTGCTAGCGAGCTAACGTTAGCCTGTTAAAAGTCGCTAGCGCCCTGAGCGCATTTAAAACATGATAAATTCGACGGGCATGCGACTAATGACAGCACAGATTTATGTTTGCAATGTAATGTAAATGTGTGTGTAATTATAAGCTGAATCCGGGGAGAATAAGGCACTTTTTTGCTGTGTTTTACGCACAGGGGCCTAAACTGCTTCAGAAGCCTGCACTAGATTTACCCCATTTTAATCTTATTTGTTTCAGTTCTACCTGGTAGGGCTGAGAATCCCTTCGGTCGGTGCACCTACAAAATAAAACAAGAAAAGGAGAAAGAGGATTAGTTTAAAAAAAACATCTTGACGAACAGTGGCAGAAATTGCAACAGCTGAATCGGCTTCCTTAAGTTTCTACTTATTTTGGTTTGGCTAAAAATGGCGGATTGTCAAAGCGGAGAAGGAAAATCGGAGTATAAAACAGAGCTCTTTACCCATCGCCGAGTCTTGGTTGTTTCCTTGCATACATTACCATCAATGCCGTGTTAGTGTGTGTGAAGTAGATGTGAAAGATTGGCGACTTATTTTGATTTTGGAGTGGCCTATCGACGACCCGATCGCGTATATGATTTTAATAGTTCTATTGGAGTCGCTCTTCGCCTCTGCTAGTCAGTAGAGCGCCCTCGGTCCATCTCCCACTCACATATACACTGAAAACTCTGCCCCTATCTACAGAACAGCGAAGCTCAGCCTTCCTCACACCTCAATCCGGGTTACTTCGAGGCTCGCTTTCGGCTCGACTCGGCGACTCTCGGGTCATCCCGGCCACTGGTTGAAATGATCTTAGGCAATGCTTGAAGTAGGGATCTACGTGGATGTTCGCATGGCTATAAACGCGTACAAATACTCGGGAGCTTGGAATAGTAATAGAGGATAGCGATGTGCCGAACGAGGTTTCTAAAGCAGTGTGAGGCTTTTACTAAACTGTGTTGGTGTTTCGAAGCTTTTAACATACGCTACTTCGCCATCTGCCGGTCAATAAAAATGCGGTCATACACCGACTGTGGCATTCAGATGTTTTGTTCATTGGAATGATATTGTAAGGTTTATTTGTATATTTAATTAGCATACATATTTTATTAGCAAGACGGCGGTGTTTGTGTGTGTGTGTGTGTGTGTGTGTGTGTGTGTGAAGCGATAGAGTTTCAAAGTTGTTGTATTTCACAAATGAAATTTATATCAATGAAAATAAAGACTTTCTGTTCCTTCAGTTTTACTCGCATCAACTTGTGTCTTTTAACCTTCTCTGGGCCAATATAGACCTATATGTTGTGTGTTCCTAACAAAATAACACAAACACATTGTTGAAACACACTACAAAGTACACAACGCAAACAATTACATATTTTCATTCAAGAATAATTAACATCAATACACCACGTTAAAAAAGCTACATACGTATAAGCATGACTGCTATATTTATGAAATTGCACTAAAATAAATGGATAGCGGGTATGGGAATAGAAAAATTATAAAAGAGCAATCGACGCGCTTTGTTTTTGAGCCCGGCGTGACGTGTCAGCTTCGTTTCCACGGGTCACGTGACAGCCCTTATTTCAAGCTATGATTTCAAGCCACCGGAACACTGTTTCGATCATTTTTTTTTACAGTCTATCGTTTCGATGCAGTGTGTGTCGAAAACCCAAGACGTATTTCGACACTGAAGCTAAGTTGACAAAGAAGTTGAGTTTCAGTGGCTGGAATTTAAACTCAATACTGCAATCTACTGGACATGTTGAGTCAGTGTAGCACCAATGAGAAGAACCAGAAAAGTCCTGATGCAGCAGGACTTTCTGACACACAAGCCAGTCTTTTTGCTACCCGATCAATATTCAATAGACTATCTCTTCAGAGCAACGGAGACTCTTAAGTTAATATGAGTAAAAATAAATAAATAAATATCTTATAAAAAGCAGTGGCACAACTCCCATGTTTTGTTCATCCAACACAATTACTAGGTTAACATGACAAGTAGCTTTTAACAAATGTCCGCCAGCAGCAACTACAGCTGTGAGTTTTCTTGGGTTGTGTTTGTCTCTGAGTCTTTGCACATTTGGCCTAGATTTTTGCCATGCAAATTTTTTTTTTGCCAAGTCTGACAAATGAGACGGAGAATGTGCATGGACAACAATTTGCAGGCCATATAGATTTCCAGTTGCATTTTAATTCAGAGTTAACCCACATACTAAATACCCCGTCAACTAATTTATTTGTATAGTGCTTTATATAATTAGGCCTACAGTCTGTTTCAAGGCAGCGTCACGGAAATAAACAAGAAAATTACATCGTTGTAAAATCAATCAATAAATAAATAAGTTAATAACTTTAATTTTAGCTGTAAAACAGATGTAGACAGTGATGCCATGCATCTCAATTTAGTTCAATAACAGTGTCAATGTTGCAAAGTTTATCATCAAATTAAATTACGCTTAAAATCAAATTTAACTAAGCTGTAAAGCAAGATAATATAATTATTCAGCTCAAGTTAAATATCGATTCAATTTGGTTCAGTGAAATTACTTTAATGTTGGCTTCTCACTTAATTCATGTCTTCATAACTCTCCCCTGTGACAAAACCAAAGTGATTTTCTGATGCCATTTTCATTTTTATAAAAAAAAAAACAAACAAACATATTTATCCATTTTCTTTCAATGGATATGTTCATATGATTTGACTAATTTTTTCCCCAGTCTTTTTACTTGATTCACCACAGTTTTTCCTCCTTATGACTTAATCTTGAATATCCACAAATTAACATAATATAATCAAGTATATAACTCTAAGGTGGATTTGATAATGATTTATCATTTGTTTCTTTAACTTTCCACTCATTTTAACATTGTAAGGTTATTATTTAGAACTGGGAACTAACCTATAATTTGACAGAAAAAAAAGGCAAAAACAAAGACTTTCCACCTGTGATTAGAAATTATGAATGAATTATGACATTTGTTACAAATAAGATAAACAAAGCCATAAATTATACACAAGTAATATTTCACAGGCATTTTGGGACTCTGTAATGCTGGAAAATAACTTTCAACATCGTTGTTAGCTCACTTTTTGAAGACAAACTGTTTATTCAAACAATGGAAGCAGGTGCATCAGCACACTGATTGTCTGTGCCCTTTATGACCTCCTGCTGCCTCTTTGCAGATACATTTTCCAGAATCAGTTTACTCATTTACCTGCACAATAGTGAAAATATAACAAGTCACCAGTATAAAAGATCTCAAATGAATATTTAATAAATTAAGCTATATTGGTCCAAATAAGACATGTAGGTTACCCTCAGAAGAATCTTTTAGGTCAAGAACTTTGTTTTCACGCTCACATCTTTAAGCACCATAATGTTGAATTATATTTCCAGGTTATGATGGAAGTAGAAATGATCACAACACAGTCCAAACTTTACTCCAAAAATTTCATTTGTAGTTCTCAGTGCAGCATTTGAAAGAGTTTCACCACACTCACGGCAAACAAGGTGCCAGACAAATTACAACTTGAACAATAAATAGATTGTCTGCACACTTGAATCCTTCAAGCAAAATTTAATGCCAAGCTTTCGGTGTTACAACCATCTTCAAGGCATGTGTCATCAATCTCATATGTCAACCGCAAGAGGGTGCTGTAGTCTTAATGTAAAGATGTTGCGTTGTTTGTATGTTTGTATGCGAGTTGGGCCCTGTACACACGTCAAAAAGAAGAGCAAAGAGGGGTTTCTTTCTTTCTTTCTTTCTTTCTTTCTTTCTTTCTTTCTTTCTTTCTTTCTTTCTTTCTTTCTTTCTTTCTTTC
>JAOTRC010000014.1:12877977-12891370 GCA_027497675.1 Cyprinella lutrensis | reverse complement strand
ACAAGCTTGATAAAAATGGTCATTTTAGAAGAAAATTTCAAATGGCATTTAGAGGCTTTTGCATCTGAACTCTTCATGTATGAACACATACTGTATATTGAAGGTGTAAGGGAAATGTTATTTTATATTTTATTACATGTATTGAATGTCAACTTTACATAAAATATAATAATATAAAAATGGTCAAAATCATATAAAACGACAAAAATATAAACATATGTCAACATTTTTTACAATTAAATCATACATCATCTTTAAAACAATCAAATTATCTTTCTGATAAGCTCTAAATAATATGCACCTCTGATTTTTGGTTCTCATATTTTAGCTATTTTCTAAAAGGTATCTCTTAGCTAAAGCAAAATTATGGAGCAATACCTGCTAAAGACCTCTGAGATGCCTTGTTTCCTCTGACTCAGAGTCAGATCTGCGGCAGCAACACTCAACACACCGGGGATGTTGTCTGGGGCGCTCTGACGTCTGCTGATTTCATAAGTGTTCCTGGAATTCAGACTCACGTCCATGAACCTTAAGTCTTCAGGTCTATCTGATGTGGAAAAGGTCTCATCATCATCTGGACTGAGAGGAGCAGAGTTAGCGTTGAAGAGAGAGTTGGAAGAAAACGTCCTGAGAGACTGTTTTGGAGTCGGCGGACCGGTTGATGAGCAGAGCTCTCCTTCATCACCATGTGTTGACTTTAACACAGAATCCTGGGAATTTGAACAGCGGTCAGTCGATCCATCCTCAACTCCATCTTGAGGTGGTAGAGTTACTTCAGAGAGCAACTGGTTTATCAGAGACGTAGGAGACACGGCATTGGAGTCTCCCGACAGTTCCCCGTTTGCCGTCATAAGGTCATCTTTAGAATTCAAGCAGCTTTTTGCAGGGTGAGATGAATTTGGAAAGTCACGTTCAGTCACTTCATGTTCATTGTGGACCGCATGTCCATTTGGGAGCTTAGTGCCACATGGCTGGTTACTGGTCTGTTGCAGCACTTGATCACATGACCCTGGTACCTCATGGTCCTCACTTCTCTGCGATTGGCCTTTCTCTCTCAGCGATGTACCAGTATGAGAGAACATGCCTTGCATTATGTTCTCCTGCCTGTCTATAACATCTGAGATGCAGGGAGGTGGCCTGCCTTCATCAGCACCCGTGCCTCCAGAGGAAGACGCCTCAACCATCAGCTTCCCAGATGAATCTAAAGAACGCCCACTGCTCGGAGATGAAACTGCACTTCTGGACCCCACTGGGTGGATAACCTAAAATAAAACCAATTTGAATTGGTGCTTTCAAAAAATAGCTACAGCTTAAAACACTAGTTCAAGCGCTCTACCTAGCAGACAGAATTTTAGGATCATATTTAGAACGTTTGATTCAGTGTTTTTGGCCATCAAAGACAGTTTAGAATGTTGGATTTAGTATTTTAGACACTAAAGATGTATTTGGAACATCTAATCAAGGGGTGTTTGGAACATGTAATACCCTGTTGGAACTACTGGAACATTTGATTCACTGTTGGAACTTTTGATTCACGATTTCTGGGCTCATACTGTGTAATCAAACTTCATAATCTCAGGAATATTCAGTATTTCAGACATCATAAAATCGCTTTTTAACATTACAAAACATTTGAATTTGAATATTTGATTCAGTTTGTTTAACAATTTTATCACATTAATAAAATGAGTCAGTACTTTGGGGCATGACAAAACATTAAAATCATATTTCAAGGCACTGTTGAACTTGAATGTTCAAAATGTTGAAAATATTCTATTCATCATTTTTAGGCATCGTAATTGCGTTTGTAACGTTTGGTTCGAGCATTCGATTCGGCAACCTAGTGAAGCATTAGAATCATGTTTCGAATGTTCGATTCAGTGTTTTGTTGGTTCATAATTACATTTGGAACATATTGGTACATATTATGCAGATGTTTTTAACATGTTAACAGTTTGGAATATATGAATTCAGAACACCAACGCTCGATAATTTGGAACATGATAGAACATTCCATCCGTGCATTCGATTCAGCATGCTAATGATTTGAGCATTCGATTCAGCAGCCTAGCTGAGCATCAAAATCAAGTTTTGAAACAATATATTGAGGCATGACAAGTGCGTTAAGATAAAAACAAAATTCCCAAGCCCATTCCGAAACCCACAAATGCTGTCTAGGAATACAGCTAATGTTTTAAGACACAGCTAATACTGCATTACTGTCAAAACGCACAATAAAGAAGAGACAAATACATACATACCCATCGGCCGCAGCCCAATTCCTGATGGCAGTACGAATGACCTCTACTGTATACACCCTTTTAAAACACCCAATAAGGAATATGTTTACCTCAGTTTGCTCTCATAAAAAGGAAATATATTTGTACAGGTCCATTCTCAGTCTTTTCCATCTCATTCAAAATCCTCTTGTGAATTGACAGCCAAAGCGCTGTAGTTCAGTGTTGGACTCCGCAATTTTTCCCCCATGACACCTTTTCAGAAGGTCCTCCAACATATTAACAGGGTAAGAATTATTAGAATGCAAATAGCGTGAGTTAATAGACATTCCCGTTAAAACATTAAAGCTTTCCTGACTCTGACCGGTAGATGTTCGTATCCTGATCCGAAGCCATCTTGAAATTCCAGTGACGTCATTTGATGATGTACTAACAGGAGCATAGGAACAGGAGACTCCACGCGCCCCCTGCTGGACATTCAATAACACACATTTAGATGACGCAAGCCACTGTATAGTCATACACAATACACACAGAGACAGATAAATAATAATTGCACAAATATGTGCACAAGTGACTGTGATGTGGAGGTTGAACAAGTTGAGAATTTCAGTTGTGATTTGAGAAACGTAGATAGATTGTAAATTCTGGGAATGTCAATTTAGGGCTTTTCACTGAAAATTCAAGGATGATTTGTTATTTTTTACGCAAAAAAAAAGATTAATTTACACATCTAAGTTAGATCTAGGCTATAATTGTTTCCTCTATAATCAAACAACTGTTAACCATTTTACAGGATTAATTACGTTTTCCAAACATTTTCAGCGTAAACTAAAGAGAGGCCATGTTGCCATTTCGAGGTATAAATGTGTGACTGTGTGTGAGATATGATTCTATCTCATTAATCTCCAAGCCAGTCTCTCTCTCTCTTTCTCTCGCTCTCTCAATCTCTCTCTCTCTCGGTGAGACTGCATACAGCAACAAACTCAATCTTTTTTTCAGCAGCGAGAGTGCATTGTTTCCTCTTACGCACTAATCAGAAGGAACTCACGCGATGCCAATCTGTAGAGCGAAGATATCGAGAGCTTTTGGGAAAGAGCTTCAGTATAAACCGAGAAGCTGGTGACGTGAGGAACCACTTGAAGATGACCTATTTGATCTGTGTCCAGAAAAAGCCCCATGGAGAGCGATGGTGCTGAAAGGGACAGCTCCGGTGAGGGAGTCCGCGCGCTCACGGGCTGCGCTCTCTGCGCGCTCATCCTCTCCACACTGCTGGGGAACACGCTCGTGTGCGCCGCCGTCATCAAATTTAGGCATCTCAGATCCAAAGTCACTCATTTTTTCGTCATATCCCTGGCAGTTTCGGATCTCTCCGTGGCTGTTCTGGTCATGCCGTGGAAGGCTGTCTCTGAGGTTGCCGGCTGCTGGCTCTTCGGGAGCTTCTGCGACACTTGGATAGCTTTCGATATCATGTGCTCAACGGCGTCTATACTCAACCTGTGCATCATCAGTTTGGACAGATACTGGGCGATCTCGAGCCCCTTCCGTTACGAACGTAAAATGACCAAAAGGGTGGCGTTTGTAATGATCGGGATGGCGTGGACACTTTCTGTCCTGATCTCTTTCATCCCTGTCAGACTGAACTGGCACAGGGCTGTGGATCACAACGCGCCTTTAAATCTCACCACACACTCGGGGGACTGCACTGCGACTCTAAACAGGACTTATGCCATCGCATCTTCACTTATAAGCTTCTACATCCCCGTTATAATCATGATAGGAACATATACACGGATTTATCGGATCGCACAAACGCAGATCAGAAGGATCTCCACTTTGGAAAGGGCAGCGGGACACATGCAGAACAACCCCGACTGCGCGAGCGAACAGTCGCTGAAAAGCACTTTCAAGAAAGAAACTATGGTGTTAAAAACACTTTCCATCATCATGGGGGTGTTTGTGTTCTGCTGGCTTCCCTTTTTCGTCCTCAACTGCATCGTGCCATTCTGTGACATGGACACTCTTGGAGACTCTCTGTGCGTGAGCAGCACCACTTTCGACATCTTCGTGTGGTTCGGATGGGCCAACTCGTCGCTCAACCCGGTCATCTACGCGTTCAACGCGGATTTCCGCAAAGCCTTCACCACTATTCTGGGTTGCAACCGACTCTGCGCGTCCTCTGCGGTGGAGACGGTGAACTTCACCAACGAGCTGGTGTCCTACCATCACGACACCACTCTGCTCCACAAGGACGCGCAGGGTGTTCCCTTAGCCATGGGTCTGGTCCCCGGTCATGGGGAGCACGTAGGCTTACCTCTCGACAAGGTTTTGATCGCGTCCGATTTGTCTCCTACCCAAAGGAAAGTGTTTCTGCCTGCGCTCGAGCAACAGGAGGGCGAGATGGAGATTTCCCTGGACATGATTCCCTTCACCTCCCCTGCACTGAGCGACTGCTGTGGGATACCGGGTCAGATTGAGGAGCGTTGAGTCTGGACTCATTTCACAAGATCCTGTTTTTATAGCATCCGAATTAATGCGTACCTATATGACCTCGTTTTATTTTTGCATGCAATCAAAAAGTAATTAGGCCTAAATTTAAGATTTATGCTTTTGAATTATATAAAATTTCCTTTTTGAGTTTTGAACATAAAGAAGACATTAAACTTAACACTCTGATTATCTTCGGGGTCTTTTTAAAACGCAAATGACTTTTACTCAAAAAAAAAAATTCTCTTTGTCCAAATGGTATGAAACGTTATACGGCTCTAAACACTTTCTAGATCTACAAAAAATAGAAATTAATAAATAAAATTTGAATGATATATGTTTTAGTGTTAGCATGTAAAAAAAATGGTGACACTAGTTGTTTTCTGGGTCCTTGGAAACCCCAAATAATATGCAAAACTCAACGCAGATCACAAAGAAATAAAGTGGCACACTTCCAACAATGAAAAAAAATGCGTGCACACACACAGACACACACATAGGAATATATTTGTAAGGCTATACTATGCATGCTGCCTGCAGTGCACTGACGCATAAACACCTGCAGTGCACTGTAAACGAGACAGCCTATGAGATGAGACCACCAATTATTGTTCCTATAGTTCAATTTTTTCCCCATTCACTGTTTTTTTAACTATTTTTTTACTGCTCTATTTGATCATTTGTTATTGCTGTTCAGTTCATTGCATTTTTATGTTAATGTCATATATTTTTACTCAATATGCTAATATAACTGTTCATTTCTGTTCTCTTCTATTTATAACTGACATGTTGATTTAAATTGTATAAATATATTAAAAACAAATGATTGAAAAAAATCATCTTCTTTGTATCATCTTGTTCAGGTTTGATTCTAATCATAATGTAACATTATTGAACAACTTTTGTCACTACAAAAAAATGCTAAACTTTGAAAAAGTTTTTTTTGTTCGTTTTGTTTTGTCATAATTGTGATTTTACAATATTTACTTATGAATCCAACTGGAAACTTGTGAAAAGATTGATTAGTCAATCTTTGTCAAATTTGATTAGTCAAATAGCAAATAGCACAGTGGAGCTCTATAGGCATCTAGTGATTTATTTTTATTTTAAAACTGCATTTTCAAAAAAATTGCCAAAAATCTTATATTAAATCATCATAAAATTAAACCAGCATAAAATTATCCATGTTATCTCCACAAATGAAAGTAAGAAATCTCGGGCTTTTATAAAGTAATTCTTACATGAAATGCTGTTTTTTTTTTTTTTTGTTTTTTTTTTTGTAAAAAGCATATTTAAAAAAATATTTATTTATGTATTTATAGAAATTTAAAATATATCATAAATCCTCAAAAACTGCACAAATGTTGAGTAAAAATATTAATAAACAGAGTAAAAATACATTCGTTAAAAAAACCCTTTTATTCTGTTACAAAATTAAATATTGTCTGGGGTCCCCGGAGACACAAATGAAGATAATCAGAGGGTTAATGCATTTGTCAGTAAAACAGATAAGATGCACTAAAAAATAATGCATTATTAACTATTTTGCATCTAATTGATTTTATTTAAATTATCTTCTTTTCAAAATGCATGTATTCTAACAAAGAATCATTGTGAAACCAATTATTTAACATGGTTCAAATATTGCTATAGCTGTGAAACAAGCAATACTCAGCAGCCATATATTGGTAGAAAACCAGGTTGCTGATGGAAGAAGTGTTAGTGAGGCCAGCAGTAGGCGCTCATCCTGTGGTCTTCTGCCATTGTAATACTTCCTATCTCCACAGTGCTTGTTAGCTTAGCTTCCAAAAACAAGATGGCGGATATTGATTTCAATTTCTGCAAGTGAAGTCCCACCCACTGATCTGTAATAGGTCCCACCCACTGATCTGTAACTGGCCTGTAGCGTGAGTGGGTCCCACACCACACCCTTGAATAATAATTTTGTAGTCTTCTAATTATAGTCTACTAATTTCAATGAAATGTGACTTCCTGCTTATTATGACGCAAAATGACGACTTTTACGTCATAATAAGCAGGAAGTAAAACACTTAAATCCTTATTTCTCCCATCTCAGGGGAAAACTAACGTTTCATTTTACAAATGACTTTGCTTATTGAATTAGTAGTTAATGTTGGTTTGTTGAAAAATTTTATTTATCTAGCTTAAACAAAAGTTTTACCTTTTTAGTGACACGCCATTTAGTTTGTTCGTTTTTTGTTTTTTTAAAACCCACAAAAAATGCACCAAATCTTAAATTTCATCTTCTAGGCAACTGCAACAAATCATCAAGAAAGAACACATCCTATATAGATCAGGGTGAACAGTATGCATCTGAAGTGTATCTAGTGAAGAAAAAATCCATTTTTTATCGGCTTTAATATACTTGTCTTATCGGGCCGAAAAGACAAAAAAAAAAACATATTGGCCTATACAGATATGTTGGCTGATATATTGTGCATTCCTAATATAGGTATCTAGTAATCAGACGTCTTGTTTGATCTTGCCCAATTATTTGGATACTGTTGTTGTTTCTGTATTAGACGCTGAGTGGTATCATATCTCACGCACACACACACACACTTGCAACCAGACTCTAGTTTTGGTTTTATAAACAGCTAGCCTATTGGCTTTAGTTCAGATGTGCTAATGCTTGTTCCATATGAAGTGCTGCTGAAAAGGCCAATTCAAGAGATCATTAAACTGCTTTTCCCTTAAAGGTGCCCTAGAATGTGTTGAAATAATATTTTAATTTAGTTTTTATCTACACAGAGGGTATGTGGCTTATTAAGGGCATTTAACATGTTAAAATGGTTTTACAGGTCCATTTTCATCTCTAGAAATGGTCCTGAAATGAAATGGTTTGACATTTTATTTGAATTTTTTTATATATTATTAAACAAACCCTCTTTGAATATGTAATGTGCTGAACCCCTTACTAGTCAGACATATATAAACACGTATATTATCAGTACTTCGGTCGACCACTGGTGAGGTGGTGTCGTCACTTTTTTGCAGCAAGTGAGTGAATGTACCTTAAGATCTTTCTTACCTGTTCACACATTCTGCTTTTGTTTTTCTTTATCATGGCAAATGATACATTGCAATGAATAAACCCATCTATGCAGTTCATATTACTGTTCATTGTCCTGAGAAAGTGTGATGACCTGAAAAGTGAATGTTCTGTCATGTTGAATAGTTGATTGTAAATAAATAATCAACATTCTCTCCTGCTATCTGCTTCTAACAATGTGCCTATTCATAGTTGTGAAAGTACTGTAACTTCTCTCACAAACATAAGCTTCAAATGTGTGCAATATTCAAATGGGTTTGATGATTTATAAAATATTAACTAAATGTTTCCCTTTCCATTTCACTCTTTTTAGGACAAGAAAACCTATATAATTTGCACAAGTGCAGTTTTTTTGTTAAAGTCAGCTTTTACAGTGGCATTAAGAAGTGGCGGTGCTTGTCTTTTTTTTTTTAAGAGCCTACTCATGGCTAGATGTTTGTCTGTAGGCAGAGAGACACTATATGGTACTATGTGTAAAAGGAGGGCATTGCTGGTAGAGTTAAATAACCATTTGAATTTCTGTGGTCTGTGTATAATGCAGTGTCTGGGTTTCTTTTTGTGTCTGTCTGCCATCTATTTTTTTGAAAGGGATGACATCAGGGGAAGCATTGCATGTTTTTTTTATCTTAAATGATCATTAGTTAACTTGTTTATTTATTTGTGTAAGGAAACTGTTGCACAACCCCTATATGACTATGGAGCATACTGCTCAACACTATTAGAGAGTAAAACAACCAATATTAATAAAAGGGTGCAAAAGTTGTGTGGCAGCACTACAGTTCACACAACAGCTGTAGAAATCCACTAATTCCATCCATTTGGCTACTCCCTTGTTTCATCCACACATGTCACAGCCATCTGTAAGTCTGCCATCAAAATTATGTCCTTATGTCATTTATCTTACAGGCTATGAAAATAGCCAAGGAAGCTGGCATGGATGGGGTGTTAAAGCACAAAACAAAACAAACAAACACCAACCAACCTGTTTGACTGTTTGTGACTTTTTTACTGTTTGTTACTTGAAACCACCCCACCCCATCCCTGTTTTTTTATTAAAGTAATTGATAGGCTACTTTAATTCCTCACAGATGCATTAAATTAATCAAAATTGATAACTTGCATTGTTACAAAAATGTATTTCAAATAAATGCTGTTCTTTATTATTCTTTTTTTTATTTTAAGGTGTCTTTGTTACAGTGTAATTGATTAATTGATATTACAGTGTAATATTAATTATCAACATGTACTTACTATAGGGAGATTGGCTTAGGGTTTGGTTTAGGGTTAGTCGCATGTCATTATGCATAATTTACTGTTATTTAGTGTGGCTTCTAAAAAAACCCTTTTGTAATCAGTAGGGTACTATGGTAACTTGACTTGAAAAGGTGCCATTCAAGTGGAAAGCATTACCCAGCTCATGTCATGTGTGTGGCGATAATCAGAGAAGGCAGTGTGTGGAGTGTTTTAATACAGGCAAAAATCAGCTGATTCCTTCAAGGGAATTATTCTAACTCTCTCCAACACTGGTGGGTGCTTCATGTGGTGTATCTTCTTGTGCGATTGTGCCGATCCACAGATGAATGAATAGAAATAGCTCTGATGTGTGGTAGGGTGGCAGAGTGCCTGTGGACGCTGTCCTCCAAAAAGAGCCCTGAATAAATCATTCATCTCCTTATGACTCCACACAGCCTCTGAGGGCCCATAGAGATGGTCACACACAATACTCACCCAAAATCTCACTGAAGGAATGGGGTTTTGTTCTCACACAAACGCCCCCAATCATCACGTTAATGACTCTTACAATGCTCCAAACCTCAAATGCACCTTTGATGGCACACACACACCCCTCTCATGTTCACAATAACGCTCGGTAGAAGTGAACTTTGAGCCAGCTGAAACTATTGAACCGTTTCTTCATGTAGACTTTGCATAACCTTCAATGTGTTTGTTTATTGAATAACTTGAAAGTGTTGTGGTTTGGATACAAGACATTCATTAATACATGCTCTCTAGAATGAGGTTATGACCTTTTGTATGACATTTAAAGGATTTGTGAAAAATTAATGAACCCACACTAACTTCTCCAAGGATCCTCTGGTCTACACTTTTATGTTTGAGTGGATGATTAGTGTTTTATGCTATACCTCCACCTGGTGGTTATAACACGCAAATGTATCTTTCCACTACATGGCTCAAGCATTAAGCAATATTTTACTGCTATGGTAAAAAATAAATAAATAAATAAATACATAAATAATAGTATAGTTTCGTATTTGCCCTACTAATATTTTTACTGGCCCCACAACATTTGTTGTCATAAAAATGACATTTTATGTCATACATACAAAAACCATTCTTAGAAATAGTTTAGTTTTCTTTTGCATTAAAATGTTGCAGTTTATTATAGCATTCTATAGTAAAATTATTCTAATTTTTCATTTTTCTTTGCCAGATCATTGTTACGACTGAGAAAATCTCCTGAAGGAACTTACTCATCTTATCGATCAGGTATGTGGTTGCCTGTGTTGTCAGTAGGCAGGTGTTTAGTTGTGAGCTGGAAAGTGCAGCATGTGCAAGCTGCATTAATGTGTGAAAGTATATTTACATACAACTGATGTTACAATTTTAATGTTAAAGCATTTTTTGCTAATTTACCTAGCCTATTAAAAAATATATTACAAATTAAGTCATCCAGAAGAGTATGGCTTCTTCGCATTCTCAAAAAATGTACTGTAATGTAATGAAATATTGTAAAAGATATCAGAATAGACAACTACTTTTAAATATCCATTAATGGAGAACAATGCTTTTCTTATGAAATGTTTAGTTCTAAAATCAACCAGCAGGGGCTAATGTGTAACACAGCTAATGTGCTGTGTTAGACAAATCTTTAATACATGCTAGGGCTGCAACAATTTTTTTTTTATTAAACACACTTATTTACAAAATCAGTTTTTTACCACCATGGACCAACTGCCGGCGGTGTTTGTATATATATAGGGTTTATTTGAGTAAAAAAGTGTTTATTTGAGCAATTCCATCATAGCAGCAACACACTAAAGCATGTAAAGCATCGAAGTAAATAATGGTAGCTTAAATAATATAATAAAGTTAAATCTTTTTTTGTTTTTGTTTTATATTTTTACACAAAGATGCATTATAGACAGCTCTGCGCTTTGAGAGGGATCAGGGATGTGGCATGTTGGACATGAGCAGGAAAGAGACCATCAATCTCTTTTCTGATATCTTCATGTTTTCTACTTGATGTAAATAGTATGAAGAGCAAATTTTATCTTCTACAAGGGCAAGGCATTTAAGCTATGTTTGATGTTGCGCTGCTAGAGAAATAACAAATTAAATCACCCGTGTGTGTGAAACGTGCTTTACAAATAAACTTAACGCACCTTACAATATCTAATAACAAGCACAAACTGTGTTAAAAAGAATTTGATGGGCAAGGAAAATGTATGTTATATGTCCTACAGCTTTTTTTTCTGCTTTACCACAGTGAAGAATAAAATATAATAGGCCTAAATTAAATCGTTTATAATTCCCTTCGAAAATGGGAAAGACGTGAGTGAAGATTTGGGAAAAGAAACAAGATTCCATGTATATGAGTCACGATTTTTGAATATTCGATCAGTTGATTTAATTATAGAATATCGAATAGGTTGTGCGATTATTCTGTAAAATAAAATGTTATAATTTTTTCGGTGCTGAGGGAGTGGTGACGTGTTCATGTAACAAGAGGGTGATACATAACAGCTGTCACAAAGAACCGGCAAAAGTAATGATTATGAATGTGTCAAATATTCCAAGGAGACATTTTAATGGTTTATTAATAAACTACAGTTTTCTGTGTCAGTGTCAGCTGCCATGATTAAGTTGACAATGCTGACTTGTCATCTTCACAGTTCACCCACCTCTAGAGAGAAATGCACATTTCATACTGATTAGTCTACATAAGCAAAGAGTAGGCTCGTTGGTTTCTTTTGGTTTTGAATACTTTTGTTTTGAAGTAGACAATTCATGCTTTCGTGGAATTTTGTTAACTTTCTCACTCATCATGAATCCAGATGTTTCCATGACTGCGATGTAACATTTAATTGCTAACCTATTTCTTTTGTAAACAAAGCTTTGTGCTTCAGTCGTCTCGTAATATTCATGTAAAACAGCATTCACATACAAAAAAAAGTGTTTTGGCTGAATGTCTGAATGTCAGGTTTACCAGCACAGCCCTACTACATGCTTGTGAATTCCTTGCAGAAGACAAGCAAAGACATAAACACGTTTAACATGCAAAAAACTGCACTGGTTATACATCCACGTTTTGATTTGTGTCTGTAGAGAAACATACTTTTTGCTCTCATAAGAGTGTGAGATCTTCCAGCAGGGGATAACTGCCAAAGATAACCAGCCAATCTATGAGTCTTTGGGGCCGAAATGGCAACAGATAAGCTTCTAGCCAAGTGACTTCATTTTATTATAGTTTTAGCAGACACGCACTGATCGAGTCAGTCTGCCTTATGATTCGTTACTGGCTCGTGGCAATTTATTGTGTCCCAATGATTCATTGTATGAAGTCAGGGGAGCGTTTTGTAGTTTCCATAAAAACAGGCATGTGTATTTTATGGATAAAGTCCTACCAGACCATCTTGACCTTCATGGCAGCAGACTTGCTGTATGTGAGCATAGACGAATAGTGAGAAAGGTTGACTTGGAATGTGTGAAAACATTTAGGTGTGTCTACTAGACAAGATTTAAGTTGCATCCTTTTATAGGTGGTGGTACATATCAACGTTTTCTAAATATACATTACACAAAATGCAGCAGGCAACCAATTAGTCATATATAGTCTATTCAGGTGACAATTCAGCAGTTAAAAATGCAACCAATGAGTCAGCACAGCTGAATTTAGCTCCATACCTGCTTTTATTTCAGTGCAGATGGTGCGCAACTTTCTGGTAGCCCTTTGTCATAATTCATTTTTCTAATACACCAGCTTTAGAGGCTCATTCAGTCCCGTGTACGTGCTGTAATGCTCATGATTTACTGGTCTATAAGACTCTCAATTCACCTCCAGATGATTCAGGGATCTCCTGGGGCCCTTGATTCACCGATTCACATATTCTCTATGAAGCAGAGATGTTAGTGTATTAGAGACTGGATCAATTACATCTAATAATCACTCCATATTTTTTTAATCCAAAGTGTCCTGATGTTTCTTGTCTATGGCATACTTTACAGCTGCATGCCAGGAATATAAGTAGCTCAAGGGCAAAATGGCAATTTTTATTTTGCCATATGTGTATCCACTTCATCGGTTTGTTCTGTGTTTTTACTCCAATGTTCTTATTGGTTTTCAGTACAAAATAACACAACAGTAGACAGTAAAATATTGTCCATTATCAATCCCTTACATGATCTCCCTACTCAATCCAATAGATAAAATAATAAAAACTAAATATAAATAAATAAATAAAAATATTTAAAGAAATATAACAATAAAAAATAAATTAAAATTAAAGCTGCAAGCAGCATTTAGCGGGGTTCAAGCAGTTAAGGCTTTTCAGAGGAAAAACATTATTCAATAAAA
>JAOTRC010000014.1:12828861-12840639 GCA_027497675.1 Cyprinella lutrensis | reverse complement strand
CAGCCCTAATATATATATATATATATATATATATAGTGTGTGTATGTACAGTACATGACATCTAAAGGCATATTTGTTTACATTCATGAGAATGGTGTCACTGGATCCATCGGTCCATCATTACCAACTTGCATTTATATGAGCATATATAATCGCTTAAGTACAGCCGTATCTGGTTTTAAGTCTACCATGTATGGTTATTTTTTAATGGCTTATATCCCAACTGTCAATGGAGAAATTGTATTGAATTTTTACTTCCAGCACCGGCTGTGGGCGGGACTGTGATGCTCTATATAGAATATCTGCAGTACAGTGTAATATTAATGATAGGCCAAGACTTCAGATGCAAAAAACAAAAAGTTCATCTGCCTTTTTTTCATATAAAGCTCCTTTATTTAGGTTCAGTAATTGCACTTTTTAATGGCAGCTTAACTGATATCATTCAAAAAATTAGATTAGAGTTTTTTAAAGTCTGTCACTTTTTAAAGTTATCTCTGAACTGCAGTTATTGTATAGGCTTCTTCATTATACTGCAAATCTACAGCAGTACAGCAGTTGTACTTCAATGTACTGCAGTCATATTGTATCTATTTACTGCAGTTATACTTCGTTAACTGCAAATCTACAGTTGTACTTCATTGTACTGCAGTTATACTGCTTTGATGTGCAGTTGTACTTCATTGTACTGCAGTTATTTTTGTAAGGGTAACAAGGCTCAAAATAGCCCCACACTAACAAAGTAACATAATGAGGGTCCATACATGCAAAACGAAGCATTGAGAACTTTGTAAGTGTACGGACTGTTTAATAAGAAGATACTTTATAAAGACTGCATATGCCCTGCATATGAGGAGCTGGTTGAGGTTGTTTCTTGTGCCGTGGACACATTAAACACGCAAAAAGCCATCCAGCAGCACAGAGAACAACCTCGCCAGGGTTTTCCCGTAATATTGTTTGGGCGAGAGTGACCATGTTTACATCCCAAATTAGGTGAGTGGCGTCCACTTTACATTTACATTTAGTCATTTAGCAGACGCTTCTATCCAAAGCGACTTACATCTGAGGACTAAATCAATCAAGTCATCGTGAAGAGGCAATAACAACACAAGAAGTGCTCAAAATACAAAGTTCAAACATTGCTCAGAGTAGCACATACCAGGCAAGTGAGGATTTAATTTATTTTTTTATGTTAATTGCTCACGGAAGAGATGAGTTTTCAGTTGTCTTTTGAATGCTGTCAGGGATTCTGCATTCCGGATGATGACGGGCAGATCATTCCACCAGGAACCGTGAAGAGAATGTTCTGGAGAGTGATTTTGCTCTGGGCACTTTGTTTTGCTTATGATGTGCATTGGGAATCTGGGATTAGAGCTATAAAGATAAGGGGTATTTGTTGTTTGGGAAGGTTTTTTGTTGGTGCTGGCGATTTCCTTGCGAGGCAGCTGTGGCGGGACGTAGGCTGGAGCTTGTTATACAACATGTGCGAATACACTGTGAGCAGGGTTCGAAATGAGGGGATTCTGATGGGGTCCCAGACCCTCCATAAGTCATTAACATTACAAATATATTTTAACATTAAATATGATTGTGAAATTGTAGGTCTTTAGTGACGTTTTATATTTATAACAGTAATTCATTTATCAGGGCAGCAATCAGGGCAGCTGTTAGCCCAGTGAGTTCCTTGTTGTGGTGCTGCCGCTAATACGGAGTCCGAACGGCACTGTTGAGGCTTGTGCAGTTATTTATAACATATTAATTTATAGTTAATAAACAATATATAGCCTACACACAACCAGAGTGCTGTTTTCCTGAATGCCATCACAATCGAAACCGAGATATTGATTTCATAAGTTCAATAGACAAATAGTTACAATAGTTCATTTTAAAGGAGCATATCACTCATTGCAACATAAATCTTTATTTAAAGTGGATCATATATGTAGTCGAAATTGAAAATAATTTTTGGTAACGCTTCCTTTTACAGTACAGTACTTACAGTGTACTTACCTAGAAAGAACTGGCTAATATAAGGTAAGTACATGGAATAGGGGTGTAGGTTCAGGGTTAGTAGTACTAGTTATTACTCAGTAATTGTAGTTACTAAAATAAGTACATAGTATTTACATGGGTAACTGGACTGTAAAAGGAAGTGTTACCAAACTTTTTATCCGATAAGACAATATGTGCATAAACTATGATGGTAACACATTTACCGAATAAATACCTCGATGCACATCATAAAAAGACGTGACTGCGATGGGATGGCATAACTGGACCAATCAGCTGACCATGACTTCTGTGGCTTTTCCTACTGCAGCAATTTCGTTTTTCATTGTTATATATAGTATCAGTTTATCAGGAAGTGACGATTTTCCTCTCTTGGGCTAACTGGATTGAAATGGTGCTTTATCCACAAATTCTTTATGTGATATTCCGTTTTTGCGCGTAAGTTAACTTCACAACTTTGAATGAAAACATGGCTATTGGCCATTGCTTGACTTGCACAGGTCTTGCAAAATTGCGAGTTTCTAATGCAACTCATGGCATTCGCAGCTCCCCTATTCCACATATACCTTTGGACGAAAATATTTTAAATGAGGAATATTGATACATTTCCAGAAGAAAACTCAAGTTTGGGAACCACTGGTCTAAAGAATGACTGCTGTCCATCTGAGCTCTGCACAGATTAAGCCATCCACTTTTGGCTGGCCTTATAGTAACAGTCATAAGCATTTATGTGCTAAGAGTCTCAGCATATGGAGCTGATCACCTCCTCAACAGGCAGCCGTGGGTTACGTTACTGATGAGTAATTTAGGGAGCCGCGGCCTCTTATTCTAACTTGCTTAATTTTTCTTCCATCTCAGTTTCTGCTTTCTCTCTCTCGCTCTCATCAGTTAAAGGAAAAATTTTCATTAAAGTCTATTTATAGAGCGTGTTTTAATGGGCAGACCTCAGAAACAGGAGGAAATAAGAAAACCTTGAAAATGCTCAATCAAAGAACCTGCTCATTTCCTCCGGCTGCCTATTATAAGTGACCTTTCTGTGAGAATGAAGTTGCACCTGTGAGGATCGTGTGAGCTAGATTGGGAGGATGACTAACAGAGGTGGAGTTCCTGATGGGTAAATTGTGCCTGTGTGATGAGTTTGGTTAGTCAAACTAGTGAAGCATGGCTGTCTTATGTGTGATTGGAGGAAGGGAGAGATGTTTGTCTCAGGCTAAACCTACATCTGAATAATGTCAGCTAATGGTGTTGAGTGTGTTGTAAATGTACTGATGTGAAATAAAAATTGTTGAGTGAATAACGTTTCAACACATTGGCTTCCACACTCGTTTAAACAGGACAATTCAGTGATATTCTATTGAAATCATTATTGTTTTGATGTAACAAAATGGTTTTGGATAAGTTCTACCATTCACTTTATCTCATTTAACAAAATGAAATGGTACATCAGAGGTCTAATTCTCTAATAACTCTCTAATAACTAATAACTCTCTTTCTTTACTCCCTTTCTCTCTGTCTCCCTCGTGTGTCATGAACACCACTGCTTTATCTCACGCTGAGATATAACAGCTAAGCTGATCACTGGTTTCTGTCACCTCCCAAAGCTCCGGGCCAATCGCCGCCGCCTTCTTCCAGGTCACCAAATTGGTCCAATTATTTGATCAACAGGAAATATTCACAGACTTCTGAAAGGAGCATTGACAATCGGCTGCACTTTCCATCATAGAGGCTGTGTTTAACACATCAGACGACGACCTTGAGCTAATGTATTAGTCATGATAATGGCATCGCAAAATCATTACAGGTGACCAAGTCATCAAAACGACTTTGACAGCAGATAATTGGTTTACTGAGGTAATGCAGATAGAGGAGGACCATGTCTGTGTGAGTGTCTTTTAAAGTTTTGTTTTTGGTTTTTGTGAGGAATCTTATTGATATGCCATTGGAACAACTTTCGTCAAGGCCGATATTTCACCTCTCTCAGACAATTGAAATACGGTAAGGTAAAAACCCTGATAGGTTTTTAAACACACACACACACACACTAGAGGACCAACTCCACACCTTCATCCACTGTCACGGATGCTTTAGAAATAATAACAGCCTCAGAGACACTGATGCAGAAAACAGAGGGTGAAATAAAAAGGAAGACTAAAGCTCAAACTGTTTGACATGCTTGCCTGTGTGTGAATGGCCCTGCTTCCTGCTAGGGATCTTGCTGTCTTAGTCTCGCTGTCTAATTTCGCTGTGTGTTTGTGTGTGTGGTTACAGCCCATGCTATGAGTGTCTGGCCACATGTCTCTGTTGCAGTAGCGTATGGGTATGTATGGCGGCAACAGGACACAGGGCTGGCATATTGTTGGCAGACCATTGTTATGAATATCTGGTGCTTTTGCATTCCTGTTTTGGCAGTCATAGCAGTCCATTTAAGCCATTAAGCAGTTGCATGTATCCTCAGTCCACAGTAACAGAGCACTTACTTTCTTGTTCATATAGTGTACGCACATAAAAAAATTTCACTGTTTGTATCATTCTGCTTGTCTGATTTTGTGCGGACAGACTGGGGATTTTTCAAAGTCTTTCTATATAGTTATGCCAGTATTTAGTGGCAATTGATTGTTTAGGAGTGAGTCATTGAATCATTCGTTCAACTGATGCGTTCAGACACACTGATTCATTCACTCTATTTTTTGGTATTGCCCAGAACCCATTGCACATTAGATGAGGATTTGATTAGAACTGCAAACACAAATAAAAAGTGTTTAAAAACTACAAACATGATAGTGGATGCGCAAGACCCGACGGTTCAGAAAAGGGGATTTGAGTGATTAATATTCAGTATATGTATTCACTTTTATCCACATTACATTTCATTTTGCACTGACATTGTGAACTTTTGTAAAGATATGTTTTGTCACTACCTTTTAAATATATCATAAAGAATCTGTAGGTAGGATAAGTAGACGAATTTGGACGCAACTTTTCCAGTGAGTTATTAAAACATTAACTACCATAGTTTTTTTTTTTTTTTTTTTCAGAAACGCGTGTTTTCAGGAACTATACAACTGACTGTCTTTATGAATCATTGAATATTCTAATAGACATTTATACTCCATTTAAACCAATTGTTTGTTTTTTTACTTTAATGTTTGCTTCAACCCGGTCACTGTTAAGTATGTATGCGTTTACTTGAAGCAAGTGTAGTTGTTGACTCTTTGTATGTGTGTTACAGGGTGCCACCATAAAGAAAGATGAACGTACTGGAGCGATCATAGTGGCACGCATCATGAGGGGCGGGGCGGCAGACAGAAGTGGTGAGCACTAATGCGCCTCTTCTCTTGCTACACAAATGTACCCTAATAATAATACCCAGATATTTCGTTTGTTTACAACACACAAAGCCTGAGATGGTTTATCACACTGAATGAACTGTGGTCTCTTCTTAACTTCTCTTTTTATCCTCTGCTATTTGTTGCATCCAGGGCTGATACATGTCGGAGACGAGCTGAAAGAGGTTAATGGTATCCCTGTTGATGACAAAAAACCTGAGGAAGTAATCCGCATTCTGGTATGTGTGCGTTTGTGAAGAGACAACTAGAAATCTCATAAACAGCATGTTTAACAGTTTGTAGTATTGTGAAACGGTGGTTTTATCCAGTGGGAATTGCTTGGACCGTTAATATGTAAAACATTATTGGCTAATAATATAATGTTTTCCTTTTAGCTATTGCAGAATAAATTAAAAAAATGTTTTAGCAAGAGAAAGTTAATGTGAAATAAAAAGACAAAAGGAATGTACCAGTGCACATTGTTCATTTAATTTACTAAAAAGGTTATTGATCGTGTCTTTTTGTTGATTCTGCTCTGTTTACAGTCCCAGTCGCAAGGTGCCATCACTTTTAAAGTGGTCCCAGCCATCAAAGAGGAGGCACAAAGCAAGGATCCCAAGGTACAATTCATCAGCATTGCTGCCGATCAGACATGACAGTTTTGGAAAAAGAGATGGCCGATATGGGATGTTCTACTCAGATGGTGGGGAAGGAGGGGTTTCTCTGTAGATGTACTATGGGCTGCTGCTGCCTTGACAGATGAACTTTTGTTCCCATCCATCTTCAACACAAATGATTTGCACTAAACCTCTCAGCTCCTGTCTGGCTTACAAACAGTCTATGTCGATCTGTTCCTAAACCAAGTGAGCCTCATGAAACCTCAATAATGACTGATGCGATGCTCTGTATGCATCTTACATAAAATTCAGACAGAACTGTTGACACTTAAATGATTCTTAAACAGGGCATTAAAAAGCGTTAAAAGTCATGGATTTTGCGAAAATTAAGACCGTAAATGACAGAATCCTACAGGCATTAAAATTGTAATAGTTTTGAAGAAAATGTTATATTATCAATTTATTTGAATATAGCCTTCATAATTAATCATTTTTATTTGCTATCGTAAAACGTTAGTGTGATAAACACGCAAAACCAGTTTGGTAATTGCTTCCTGGCGGAGCAAAATTGCCGTGATGCGGAGGTGACATATATTAGGGCTGTCAACATTAATGTGTTAATGCATGCGATATATTTTTGTCCAGGTTAACGTGTTAAAATATTTAGCGGAAAAAGCAGCATCCATTAATTTGTGTCATCCTTTGGTTAACGTTACATTATATGATCCTGCTCTTATTCATGCAGTTGCTTTTAAACGCGCTGCCTGTGGATGTCCTGTGTATATGATACACACACAGAGAGAGAGAGAGAAAGATGCGCACCAGATCGGGCGCACAGTACTTTTGGGCTTGAACAAACAGTAACACACAATTATGACAAAATGTCTGTTTTGTGGAGTATCCTCATAACATAAGAGCAGTCTTAAATTAGTGAAATCAGCGGCGGCTGGTTTTAAAGTGACAGCAGCCAATAAAACTTTCTGTCGGTAAAGTTAAGTTAAAGTTACAGAACAAAGGGACCAGAGAAAATTACGCACTGCTATTGACTAAAGAATTCAATTCAATTTCAAAGTCATTTTTATCCTGACCTCAATAGCTTTATTAGTATCAGTGATCCTGGCCTTTATGTTGTCTCTACATTCATTTGTAGATCAACTGTGAAATAATTACATTTTAAAATATATAAACTAATTTAAATCTTTAAAAATGTAAGTGACTTTAATTGTGATTAATCGCAGAAAGAATGTGTGACTGAGTTAATTTTTTTTCATTGATTTATATAATTTCCGTGGTTGGTCATAGGTCGTGTATGGCATTAAAAATGTATTTTTTGGTATTTTTGTAAAAAATGTAAAATGGCATTTTTACATTTTTTTTGTAACGGCAATACAGAATTTATTGCAGGCATGAGCTAAGTTAAAGACTATCTGGAGTATTTTTGTGACAATTATAAATTCTTACTTTTTTATTATATAGAAAGCTGAAAAAACAGCTGAATGTAAAAGTTATCCTTGCTAAATTAATTAAGTTATATATATGTATGTGTATATATATATATATATATATATTGACCCCAAACTATTGAGCCATTTCTTTGCGGGTTTATTCTATTAGTTTTACTGTGGTGTAATGGTTTAAATATGTTTCAGTTTTAAATTCAGTCATAACCCACATGTGTATTACCCAGTGACAATAGTTTACTGTTTTCCGCACATGTAATGAATATGTTGAAGTGATTCTAATTGGCTGCACATGTGTAAGAAGGATAGAAAAATGAAGTGCAGGACAGAGAGATGAAGCATTCCCTCAGGATGTGTTGGTGTGTTTGTGGGGAACGTTCTCCCCTGTAACATCATTTTTCTGTATTGCACATGCAGCTCTCTAAATCAACACAAGCCACTGCTCTGTGCTTTGGGGACTTTGCTGTCTCCGTTTGCTCTGTAACTCTTTATTTTCTCATTTGTCTTTATTGATTTGATACGTCTGCTCAATCACTCCAAACCTCCAAACACCTCATGATCTCCCTTAGAAAAGCGCTAATGAGAATCGCATAGCATTTCCAGGAAGATTTTACATGTGTGTAAATTTAGCATGTCTGCTAAAAATGCACCTTGATTTGGTAATTATTTAGAGAGAGGGATGGAGCAGATATGATTTGAATCTCTCTCTTATTTCATTTTAATCCATTTAATGTTAGTTTTGAAGCTGCTACTCTCTCTCTCTCTTGCTCTTCAGATGTTTGTAAAGGCGCTTTTTGACTTCAATCCAGCTGACGATAAGGTGATCCCTTGCAAGGAGGCAGGCTTGGCATTCAGGATGGGAGATATCTTGCAGGTTATGAGCCAGGAGGATGCCACCTGGTGGCAGGCCAAACTCGAGGGCGATGGCAACCCGCGCGCTGGACTCATCCCCTCCAAACACTTACAGGAGAGGTTAGCCAATGCTTTTCTCTCTTCCCTGCTCATTTCCTCCCACTATCGCCAGTTTTAAATTCAACAGCCCTCCTTGACTCCATCATCTTGTCCGCCCTCTGTCCAGCCCCCTCATATATCATATTCACCTTTCATGCATCCATCTCTCTGTCTCTCGATCATTCCAGACTTCTTCCACTCCATTACAACCTGACTTTCACTCCCTACTATGAAAGGAATGACTTTTCTGACTTTTTTTTTTGTATTCCTCATCATATTTTTCCCTTTTTGTGCAAGTCGGCCAAAATACTTTGGATTTCCGTGGCTGTCTGGGCTGGAATGAGTAATGACAGACAGTGATAGCACTGGTTCACATCCACTTTAGACGTCCACGCACGGAAAAATGGCACATCATTGGCTTTCTTTTTCATAAAGTGGACTCTGATGTGTATGCATATGTGTGCTGCCTTAGGAAATAGTTTCTTTGCTCTGTTTCTCTTGAAGAAAGTAACTTTCAATAGTAAAACATATTTTGAATCCATCAGATGTACAGTAGCAAGTGCTGTTTCTGGCTGACCATTCTCTCTCTCTCTCTCTCACTGACACACACACAATCTCTCTCTCTCTAATGGATACTTAGGCAGGTAGCTCTGCATTGTAGTTAAGTGTTTAGTAATCCCCACATAGCTGTGAAATCTGAGGGTTTTTCTGAGGGATTGTCTGTACAGCTAATGCTCATGGCAACAGAATGGGGTTGTCAGTCAGGTTTGTTGTGCTAAATTATCAAACATTAAGTTAGGTTTTAAAAAAATAATAATCTAATTGACACATTTTGGTTGTGAATGAGTGACGCATGATATACAAAGACCAAACAGACACACTGTTGTAAGTTGATTTAGATTTGATGTGTGATTGCTCTCACTCGCACATATATCAGTAAGTAGTTGTATGTCCCAATTTAGCTCTGTGAATGTATACTATCTGTTTACTACTATCTATACTGTATGTCTTTATCTTTCTCTCTGACGTCCTTCAGGAGGTTTGCAGTCAGGAAACCCACGACCATCACTACTCTTCAGAGGACCCCCAGCAAAAGATTTTGTAAGTACCACACTCAAATAATCATGCAGCAATTAAAACAACCCCTGAAACACATACACAGCTCCACAATGTTTTTTTCCCCCTACTGGGTGAGTCGGACCATTAGTTGTTGTCCCACTATGAAAGAATTATAATTAGCACATTTTTGAGTATATTTATATTATATATGTTTAGTAGACATTTGTGTTTTTCCATTTAAATTTAAGTGTACTTAAATTTCACTTTATAAAACTGTTTTTTTAAGTGCTCCAAAAACTGGAAATTATGTACATATAACGCAACATTCAAACACTTTTACTGGAAAACGATAGCATATGATGAAAAACATTAGTCTTTGGTTTGTCTGGTTACAAATAAATTTAGCAATTTTACAAACCTCACCCATGTCAGTCAACTAGATAACTAGATTTGAATGATTTACAAATTATGATGATTTGTCACCAAGATAAACAATTTTGATTTAATTATAGAAACTTAACAGTGGTTCTCAGCCAGGGGGATGAGGCCTATGGGGACTTAAAAGCATTTTAATAAATACATTATTATTAATATATAATATAATCAAACTCCAAAACGAATGGTTCTTTTTAAAATACTTTATATAATATTTTAATACTTTAAAGAATCTTAATCTCTGGAATCACAAAATTCAATTCAATGCATCAATACTCGGTTTCTGTTAACTGCTTCAATTCAACTTTATTCCGGACTCGTGGTCCAGTATAGAAGCAAGATACACACACATACACACCAAATAAAAAGAAACAACTATTAAATAGGCATTTTAAAAAGTCAGCTGTACCAATGCCTCCACAGACTGTTTTTGTATTATTATTACAGCAGAAATATCAAATAATGTGTTAGAAAACAGGGGCCTTAGAGTCAAACAGGTTGAGGACCTCTGGTTTAAAACATGGTTGTAAAAAATAACTGAATGTAAAATTTCCAGCGGTAATGCCCAAAACACTCTCCCACTGACCTCAGGCTAGACACCGTTGTGTTGAGCCCTGCACGCACTCATCCCTTTGTTCCTGGACTACAGCAGAAATGATTTTTGAACTGTCATATGAGAGAGGCCCATGCAATACAGATGCTGCGACGAGACAGTGGCTTAAAAAAAATGAATAGAAGGAACAGCAACCGGAAAAGATTAGATGAGAGGCTGGGAAGTGCAAGGTGAAGTGAATGCAGACAGGGAGCCCAGACTCCCCTGATTGGTGCCAGACAAACACATGTGTATTCGTGTACATGTGCATTAATGCACGCCTGGACATAAGCTTCCTCTTCTGCTTTTCATTAATCTCTCACATTTGACTATTGTATGTGTGTATGTGTGTGTGTGTGTGTGTGCGTGTTTGTACGCCACAGCTCTAATCTCTCCCTCCGACTGACATCAGGGGTCTTTATGGAGCTATGCTGGGTTACTCTCTACACATGGGCGCACTTAAGACTCACCACGAGACAGACCTGCAGCAACACTCTCGACATGTTGTCGTCATCCGTACAGCTACACGCACACTTGATTGAATAATACAGCCACTCTGGATTCTTATGCCCAATGCCACATGTTTGGCCTCCCACCTTTCCCATTTTTCTCTGTCACTCCGTCGGCTGCATATAACTGCTTAAAAAAAAGTCCAAGTCAAAGTTGATGTGTGCGTCACTGAATTATCAGTATTGATGCGTTTTCCAGGACCACCCCTGGAATCGTGAAACTGTCATCTTTGCAAACCCTTTACGTTTCACTTAATGAACAAGCATAAGTAATATTTAAGTCTTGCTTTTATGCTGATTTTCATATGTAGAATATTTCGGAATCACGTCACATATGGAAATTTGTCAAACGTGCTCAATTCAGAAAAACAGAAAGCTAATGTCTCCATGTCTAACTTGACCAGAAGCAGACTGTATTCAATATCAATCCAAACTCAAGTGTTGTAGATGCATATAGGTGTGCCTGGAAAAAAATAAATAATTGTTTGTTTGAAACCGCATAATTGTGCACTTTAAAAGTAAGACCATCTGTCCACTAGCCTGCTGTGTGGTTAGCCCATATTTCAAAGAGCAGCGATGAGGGGCTTTCTCTGGATGACTGAACATACGCTAGTGCTTTACACTACAGACATGTGCTGTCAAATAAAGCCTTACTTTTCAGAACAGCATGACAACTAGCTGAGACTGTATGTCATATCCATTATAAACCCCACACCCCTGGGCAGGTACAGAGACTTAAACTTTCAGGGTTTCCACGGTCAAATCATATTGAAAGTCTGTTAAAATTTAACAGTGTTTTATTTTATTTTGTACATTATACAT
>JAOTRC010000014.1:12741177-12755506 GCA_027497675.1 Cyprinella lutrensis | reverse complement strand
AAAATTAAAGGTGGGTGGAGTGGTGTGAGGAAATGGATATAACATTGGCTGTTCTTAATTTTGGCCTTCTTTCGGCCAAACAAGCTCGTGAAAGGCACAAAGTATGCTTAGCCCAGCTGGATCCACAGTAAGTCCCTTGTACCATATTAAAAGCTTTTTCCCTTGTGTACTCTTTCTGAACTCTTCCTCGTGCATACTCTTCTCTTTTCCTGCTCTGTACATCTCTCTAAAAGTTGGCAATAAAGGGTGATGGTGGGGCGTAGCAGGTGCCTGTGGATTTTACCTGCCTCTTAACCATTCATATGTCTCCTGTTGAGCTTCTCACATAAGAAATAAAGGAGTGGGAGAGAGAGAAAGAAAGAGTCCTACACAAATTCAGAAAATCCTTGTTGCATTACTTTGCCACAAAGACTTCACTTAATGTGTGCCAAACTGCGAGCCTGCAGTTCAAGAATATACAGAAACAATAAACTTCTCATATTGTATAGGCAATTAACATAAGAAATTTTGGAAATGTGTTTCTATTTTGTCATTTATTCTCATAACTCAAAGGCAGGATTGTTTTTCTGGCAGTGAACTGTGGAGAAATGCTGTATTATATAAATGCTCAGGGATACAAATTCATAAGTGGGATTTAGTTTTTATACGTCTCTTTCTTAGAATAAGAAGGCTGCGCTAGCTCAAAGATGACTGTGTGATGTGCCTCCCCAATAAAGAGACAATATGTCAGTTGCAGAATGGAAAATATGTTTTGCTAAGCTAAGAGTGCTTTCACGAAGAACTTTGTTGACCAAAAAATGCTTAAGAAAAAGAACTCTCTTAACTCCCCAAGTCTCTATTTTTGGTGTAGAGGTTCTTTTCCTTACTATCTTGTTTCATTTTTAGTCATTCTCTTATACAGGACTTTGCCATTCAAGATGTGCCATCCACTAAAAAGATTCTACATGTGGAAACGGTTGATGCAGAGGAAACAGGCCAAACCCTGAAGTCTTACGACCATGAGGAAAAGAATGTGCCTGAGAAGGCGAGACATCAGCTTGTGCGGAACAAGCCGGGCTCTAGGAAGAAGAAATTGGAACCATCTTTGAAATGGAAGAACCTTGGCCTGACGTCCCCATTTGAGTAAGTGATAATTCCAAACACCAATGGATGTCTTCTGAAGAGACCTAAAAAAGCCATCACAGCATAAACATTACTGGTCACTGAATCTGGTCTAGCTGGTGTTTGCTGAAGTGCATGTGGCTTGTCTATGTACTGTACAAATGCAAAGTTCAGTAGTCATTCAGACTTCAAGAGTTGGTTATAAATCATATTTGTGGCTCTTCTCCTGTGAGTGTTAATTTGTGAAGTCAAACTGGGATAGGGATCGCTAGTCATAGTGACAGTCAGCTGATAAAGCCAGAGTTGATCGCTCAGACATATTCTCCCCCTTGGATTGATCTAGCACAGTGTTTCCCTACCTGGGGGTTGCTGAAGATTTATGAGGGGTCGACAAGCTCACTCTAGTTTGGGGGTTTGGGGATGAAATGGTTTTGTTTTGTTTGAAATAATGGTGAAAAGAAGTGAGAGATTTTAATTACAACATTTACAACCAAAATAAGTATTTTGAATGTTAAAATAGGGGTTCCCTGGAAAAAAGGTTGGGAACCACTGATCTAGCAATCAAACAAAGCTGTTTCAAAACTTGTTACTCGTAAACCTCATTTGAGCAGTCATCTAAGATTTCCAAAACAATAATCTTTTGTTTTGGAGTAAAAAATACTTCAGTGTTCTGCATTTTGCAGCAAAAGAACCAAATTTGTATTCAGATGATCTAAGGTTTCCCTGTTAGATGTCACAATACTTGAAAACCACAAGGGAGCTACAGACTGAAACAGATATATTACATGATGGAAGAGAAAACAGTGCAATATTCCATAGAATATTCATGGCTTTAAAGTGTATAAATGTGATAACAGGCCTAAGTGTCTGATTGTTGTTGTTTTCCAGTGAGGCAGAAGAGAAGTCCAGAAAGAACAGAGAAAGCAAGAGGATTTTGGAATACGGCACAAAGTCACCCGCATCAGAGAACAAAAAAAAAGCAAATTTTTCTGGATCATCTCTGCCAGGCTGCCAGTCTTCTCAAAAAATGTATGCCACAATCTCAGTCCACAGAAATAGCTTTTTCATTGTACGTGTGGTATTTCCTCTGAGGTAAAAACCTAACCATTGCAATGGGATCTGAAAAACCCTCTCCCAGGAACATGCATAATTGAATAAATCTTTATACTCCTGGCCAAAAAAAAAAAAAAAATATATATCCAATCACTGAATTGGAAATAAAGGCTCACTTTCAGGGCAAATTATTTCAGCTGTGGATAAGTATTCATTTTATAGCCTTTAATAAGGCATGGATGAAGCAGCCGTTCAGGTTGGAGTGCATATGGAACGGTCCTCTGGTGCTACTGGGAGTAGTGGTTTGTAATAACCGGCCTGTGCCTGAGCCACTGATAACCCTGTTCTTTCTTCTGACTCCTCTCTGTCTGTTTGGCGATGGTGAGCGAAAACTCCAGCTGTCCCCATAACATCCACTGCCAGAGTTAACAGTCCTGCCTGTAAGGAGCTCCGGGTGTAGCTGCAGCTTCTCTTTTTCCTGCCATTTTAAACGTGTGATGCACAAACACACACAAAAAAACAAAACAAAAAAAAAAAACTGTGTAGCGTACTGTAGAACATTTGGTTGTGTTCGTGGTACACAAGCACAAAATTAATGTAATGTATATCACACTAAGCCAGCAAATAATCATTAGAATAGCAAAACACATTCCACACTTCAAGTAATCTGACTAGCACCAAAAGAGAGGAGTACGCTGCAGTTCGACAATGCAGTTATCCCCTGGAAAACATATCTGAGTCCCTCTGGCCTCTTCTCCTTGTGTACCGAGTTTCATGACTCGTTTCATGATACATTCATTTCAGTAGCCTGATCCGCTTTAACGGCCATCTGCGTTTGTGCGTGCGTGTGCAAGCTTGCGATGAAAGAGTTCAGAAATGCACTGATGACCACTCCAGTCTTCCTCTCTCTCTGTTGCTCTGTTCTCTCCATCCCCTGCCGTTTAATTTGATGCCATGGCTTAAGATGACACTTCAAATGCACCCCTGAGTTTGATGGCCGTTTTGTCCAAGGGTTTGAGCATGAGGCCTTTCAGAGAGCAATAATTCATTCCACATTGGATTCAGAGAGATTTTACCAGAGCTTTGAGAGATTGGACTGTGTGGTTTGGCTTGCACCTGCTCCGACTCTCCGCCGATTTGATGTATTAAGCTCTATTTATTAGAGAAAGCACTTTTTCTATAATGTCCTGTTATGTATGGATAGTTCTCATTTCTATCCTGAGAAAATTCTGTGGGAGAGTACTTCTCACAGTGTGTGTCTGACTGAGAGACATAAAATTGTTGGCCAGCTTGAATTTTAATATGTCTAATAGTTGCATGTGTGTGTGCACAGTAAAACCCCAGGAGCTGATGACTTCAGCGAGAGTTCATCAGAGGATGAGGAAGATGAGGAACAGCCTGAAAGACGTGCCGAGGCCGCCACCGACCTGCCCTCCGAATACTGGCAAATACAGAAACTAGTCAAATACTTAAAGGTAATAAAATCCATTTGCTTGTATAAATGCACACACCAATACCAGGGCTGTTATGACCATGATTATCATGGGCAAAATAATTCACTATAAATATACTATTTGCAACATTTTTATTTATAACAATTTATCACAATATCCAAAAAAATATGCAATCAGTCACATTAATCGTTAACTTTAATTCGTTTTTTCACAAAAAAAATCTGTCCAAAATGGCATACTGTCTAGTAGACACATTTGATTTGAGATTTATTTATGTGTCCATTAAAAAAGTATGTTCTATATACCATGGCTATGGGTAGTATGAAATAAATTCAGAGATTTTGGTCTGTTTTTCTGATATATTGTCCCTGTCACATGACCTGCCAGCATCAGTTGCATTGCTTCACTACTGTTCACAACTTTCCCGTGGCTTTTTTTCTGGTGTGAGTACAGTGTCTTGCTATCATCTCCTCCTAAAAGATTTGGTACTGTCCTAGTAGTTAAACACTGACTGTGTCTGATATCGCCGCTAAACCCTTAAATTGGTCACTAATTAGGAAACAACAACTTGTAGCGATCTCCGAAAGTATAGTCGACTCATCCAATCCCACAATGCACCACAATAATGTGTACAACCGATGTACGCTCAATGGCTAGAGAATACCCATAATGCACTGAGATTCGCACGCCAAATGAATTCCCACACCCGTAGCTGAACCCTCCATCCATTCATTTTCCTAACAGCTGGTCCAATGTGGGTACAGCCTAATATATAAATATGTATATAGGTATGAATTCATAATCAATAAATTGATTATCAAATTGTATAATTATAATTAATAATTCATACATAGTTTCCATGACAGAGTTATCTTACTACTGGAGCTGTTTGTTTTGCAAAGTTTCAAAAAATTTGCAAGGACAAACTATGCAAAAGTTGTAGTCCTTTTGGCACACTCAGAATTTCTCGTTTTTATTTACTCCTTCAAGTGAACTATTTTAGTGGACTTATGTGGGGAATAGTGAATGAGTGCTTCATTTTCCGTTTTTATGACAGTTGGCTATAAGTGTAGTTGCCACCTACTATGTTTGAGTGTCGATCAGTTACTGATGCTGGATTATTTACAATATTATCATATGTAATATGAATATGATTACAGTATTTAATTTCTAAAACATTGTTATAGTCAATACATACTATATTGCGACATCCCTAGTCAATACATTAAAAAACGGGTTTACAAAGAACTACATTTCAAAATTGATCTCACATTAATGTAAGAATAAAATGAAAAGTAATTCAAAGTCGTATTATCTCCTTTTACAATAGCCTATAGTAAATAATTTATAGAAGGCATAGGCCTACTGTAGATTAAAAGTGCACTGATGTTAAACACCAGAGGACACAGAATGTACATATTTTTAAAAATATGATCTTAAGTGTAGTGAGCAATAAATCATGCAAAGAAAAACATCCAAGTAAAGTTCAGCCATAGGTAGATATTTTTAGCCCAGTGTAAAACAGGATAACAAATGTGATTTTCCCTATGGGAGGTGCTCATCCTCTACCAGACGTCAGGAAAAAAAGCATTTGATAACAAAATCCTGTTTGATTTTGGAAAGCGTTTGGAAAGCAGATTTGTAAAGTTTTTTTTTTCCTGATTTGTGTGAGGTGTTTGGGGATGCGTTTGTTACAGTGCTGTTTTCAACTCTAGACAGGATGTGTTTGTAACGTGCCCTTCCCAGCATTCTATCTGTCTGGAAACCACAGTTCTTATTTATGAGGGTTTGTCCAGTAGCGCTCTTATAATGTCATTACCATCAGAAGCCGAAACACAGTCCGTGCCAAACTAAATATCTGTTTTATTTTTGGAGTGAAGGTTTAGTTTTTCTCCAACCCTCTGTCTTTTCTTCTGCTCTTTTCCAGGGTATAGACATGTGTTTGTATTTCTGGGAGATTACGCTTCTAAAAGGTGATGCATGAATGATCGGACTTGTGTTTAATGGCTGTTTATCTAGGGATATTTTTGCAGTCTACATTACCTGAACTGTACATTTACATGTCTTCATGTTTGCCTTTCTGTACACATGTATGGAGGGCAGTTTGCACCAGTGACTACATCCTTTCATGATGTGTTAGTGCTATATTAATAAATTGTGCATGTCTTTAGACCGCAAAACATATTACACACACCAAACTCCATTCAGTTATTGCCTGGATGGGTCAAAGAACGAGCGTTGAGTATAACTGCACGTTCACACATTCACAGACGCACTTTGTTACTGCGTCAGTGTGTAGAGGAGGTGGCCACGGGCTGTTTGTCTCACCAGATTCAGCCCAACTGCCTCATTAGCTTGAATTAAAGAAACATGGCAGCCAAACAAAGTTGCATAGAAGCATTTACTCACACTCTCCCTTCTTCCAATTACCCCATTCTGCTGCTTGTTAATCGCTTGCAAGTAAGTCATATGCTCTTATACATTGAAAAAGTGTGTGCAATTTTTGCCAGTACGATTAAATAAACTTGTTTTAAATTAAAGGCTGTTGATTGTCTGCTTAGGAAATAAAGCCTATATCTGGATCTGTCTCACTGCAGCAGCTCATACCTCACTTATACATAGTGTTTATCACAGAATACAAGATTGAGTAATAATCTTTCAGAATAATAATGTGCACAAATAAAAGGCTTTAGATGTTTTAAAATGATCCTCAGCATGGAATACATTTATAGCTACAGTTTTTCATTTGCATAGTGGTGGAAGTTTTTCAGTCAGAATAGAACAGTTGTTTTTTGCAACCAGAATAATGTCCACATCTTATCTTACATGCCCATTATGAGGTCTTGCTCCATCTACTGGACAAAGTGAGTTCAAAATTGAATGTGTTTCAGATCAAGCTGCTGGTAGGCTGCTACACCTCATCTCAGTCCTGTATGATGCCAAACAGATTGCTTTTTCTGACTTACTTTAGCCATACAGAAATGAATAAACTTTGGATTTTTTTAAAAAGCTGCACACTCTAATGTGATGGCCGATCCACTATTCCCTCTTTACCTCTATACGGCCAATGTAACATACAGTACACTACTGTTTAAAAGCTTAAAGTTGGTAAGGATATTTTTTGAAAGAGGTCTCTTAAGGCTGCATTTATTTGATCAAAAACAGTCATATTGTAAAATATTATTACAATTTAAACAGTTACGGTTTTTAATAACGGTTTTAAATTGATATATTTTAAAATGTTCATGTGACAGTAAAGCGGATTTTTCAGCAGTTGTTACTCTAGTCTTTAGTGTCATGTGATCCTTCAGAAATCATTCCGATATTCCGCTGATTTGGGGCTCAAGAAACATTTCTTATTATTATCAATGCTGAAAACTGTTGTGCTGCTTAATATTTTCTTTAAGCACATATTCTTTACATTTCTTTTCAGGATTATTTGATCAAATTCACATTTGTTCAAATCAATGCATTCTTGCAGAGTAAAAAAAAAAAATCATATTCAAAATTAATTATGTTAATATTAAAAAGTATTATTTTCTTTCAAAAAATCTTTCTGACCCCAGACTTTGAAACGGTTGTGTGATGAGTGAATCAGTTTGTCAATAAAGTTGTATCCTTAACCATGAGAGTCAGCAACTGAAATTTACATAAAGAATGGCATAACGTTATCTGTCTGCTTTCAGACAATTGGTTTGAGTGTTTGTGTGTGTGTATACTAATGCAAGTAAAGGTGCTCGTAAATACGCTGTAGATATGCTGTTTTGCATCAAGTTAATACTGTCCATTAAATCTGATATGTCTTTGCTCTTAAATCAAGACGAGGCGGCTCTGCTCTGTGGCTCTATGGCTCTCTCTGTGTAAATCATTTATACAGCTGTCTTTATCTTGCTCTGGAGAGCTGGCTGCTTAATTGAGGATAAATGATAATGATCAGACCTCTGTCAGCTTCTCTATAAATTAACTTTAATGTGTATATCATACACAACACTCGTGCCAGAATGAACATTCACGCTCTCTTTTCCTAATACCTCTTTGTTGTCGTTCACTCTGATACTTTCTTTCCTTTTTCTTTCTGCCTTCTCAATTTTCTCCAGAGCATCAGTACAGCTTTGTTTTATTCTTAAGTTTTATTTATATATCCATCCTCTCTGTTTGTCTTTTCCTCCTTTTTCCTTTCTGATTTCGTTCTCTGTCTCGGTGCTTCTGTGTTTTGCTCTTCAGGAGAATTTGTTAATTTTCTGAGCTCCATCTGCAATGGGCAGGATTTATGAATGCTGGCTCATTCTGCACTGTTTTGTGCTGAATGTTTTAAGTATTCTTTCCTCAGGATAGGTTTTTATGGTGACACACAGCTTGTGCTGTCATTTGGGACCTGCTTTCCTGCTCTGAAACAGAACTAAAATCTATCAGCTCTTTCTGTATTTTTGTGACACTTGAATTATTTTAAATGCCACTAGACGAGGCTATTAATTGAAGGCAAATGTTTTCAACAAGTGGAAAGCAATGCATGTTTAGCCTTGATCACAGATGAATGTAAAGCTTTCTCACCAACATTTGTCTAATTGACGTTTTAAGGTCTAAGGTGTTTTCGGCTTTGGAGATGTTTTGACATGTCCTGACATTTGAGCTTGTTTTAGTTACTTAAAACATTTCCATGGCTAAAATCTGAATACACTCTTCAGCACAAACTACAATCATATGTGAGTATTACTGTATGTATGCAAACTTTTTTGAGTAAACGTATGTGTGCTTAGTGAAAAATATTTTCAAGTCAGTGAAATACATTTAACCATTTAGAAGAGGCTTTAATCCAAAGGAGACAAGAAATCCAACATAATATATATGTTGAAGCTTATGGAGGATACATAGGTCTGAAGTAGTGAGTTAAGTATGGGTGCAGAGCCAGTGGTTGTTCTGCAACAAGGCCATAAAACACATACTGAACATTCACAAGACGTTTGAGAACTGGATCTTGTAGCCTAGAGTTTTCACTACACAATGATATGAAGATAAAACAAGACCCTCACCTAATGAAGGTGGATGTGGCCATGGCCAAAAAAAAAAAAAAAAAATTGCGAGGAGATTGAAATAACGTTTTTTTTATTGTTTGTATTTTATTTACAAAAGAAAATAATCCAATACATAATGAAGGTCAAATGCACATAGGCACAGCTTTTTTAAAGACAAGCCTGCGCTGAGTTTTGGTTCATTTTTGTGACATAGACAACAGAAACCGCATCCTGTTTGCTTTCTTTATTTTACAATACTTTTGTCTTTGAATATTATGACTTTTGGACACTACTCTTTTGCTGTACTGTTTTTTGCATAATTATTATTGCAGAACTGTGACTTTAAATCGCTTTATGTGAGTATACTGTATGTATGTGGGATATATGTCAAGTTGTATGTTGAAAGAAGTCTCTTATGCTCACCAATGCCGCATTTATTTGATCAAAAATACAGTAAAAACTGTAATATGGTGAACAATTTTTACAATCTAAAATAACTGTTTTCTATTTTAATATACACTCACCTAGGATTATTAGGAACACAACTAATACAGTGTTAGACCCCCTTTTGCCTTTAGAACTGCCTTAATTCTACGTGGCATTGATTCAACAAGGTGCTGAAAGCATTCTTTAGAAATTTTGGCCCAATTTGATAGGATAGCATCTTGCGGTTGATGGAGATTTGTGGGATGCACATCCAGGGCACGAAGCTCCTGTTCCACCACATCTCAAGATGCTCTATTGGGTTGAGATATGGTGACTGTGGGGGCCATTTTATACAGTGAACTGATTGTCATGTTCAAGAAACCAATTTGAAATGATTTGAGCTTTGTGACATCGTGCATTATCCTGCTAGAAGTACAGTAACCATCAGAGGATGATAAAAGATACATGATGATGGATATGTTCAGAAACACTTCATTTATAGAGCTGTGCGATAATATAGTTTACAACTTGTGATGATACAAACTATCTCTGAGCAGAGATTTGCTATAGTAAAGTATAGAAACACCTATGTATAGTGATTTTAAATCAGTGATCCCTGTTCACAGCTTTTATCTGTGTGTGCATCTGTCCTGAACATCTCTCTTCACACTGAGAGAGGGCCCGTTAGAATCGAGACAGAGACATAATAAAAGACCTTCAGATGTTTTCTGATTTGTAAAGAATGTCTACAACATGTTGAGACCAAAGCTGCTAGAAAATGAAAGCATATGGACATTGGATTTCTTTTTCCCTGGTATCAGTACTAAATATAGCTTTGTGTTTTTACAAGATTCAGTGCTAACCCATCGAATGCTTTGAAGACCAAGTGAGTGGCAAGACAGAAAGTGCAGTGAGTTCTCTGCTAGTTTTGGTTCAGATTTAGTCCAGCCTCTTAATATGGACAGCACATGTGCCTCTTTCTCTCACCCTCACTTCTGTCTTCTTCTTACTTTCTGTCTCCGCCTCTCTCTATTTTTCTCACTTCTTATCATCTCCTTCATCACTCTCATTAGTATCTTCATATCTGCCCGCCCTTTTATTTCAAGTCTACATTCATTTCTCATTATTAGTTCTACTACTGTATGTGCTTCCTCTCTTTCATCTAATCCTTGTCTCACATTCATGTTCCTTAAGTCTTTTTCCAGAACATTTTCAACCAAGTTGTTTATTTTAGTCTTTTGTTACCAGCAAATTTCATAGAATTTTTTGGCAAACAAGTTTGCTTGTTATTGTACTTGTTTATTTACCTACTTGTTTTATTACTAATTTACTTAATTTTATTATGACTGTAAATTACACAAATGTTGTCTATCATTTTGAGTGCAACTGTTGAAAATGCCACATTGTAATATTGAAAATATTTCCATTTTAAACCATGAAGGCCGGTGGATATCACACAAGTTAATATCAAGTTAATCTTTAAACGCACTAATAATTTAATAACACTAATATATTTAAATACATGACAAGTTTCAATAGAATGAAATTATAGTAAAGTATATTTTTGCTTTCCATAAATTCTTGTCAGGGCATTCAGCAGTACATTTTAACCATAGAAATTGCATAAAAAGAAGTTCTACTTAAAATGGTTAAAAAAGCATTTTGTGTCATGTTGGTCAAACATCTCTTCACATCCTAAACAATCACCTATCGTCTATGTAAGGAGTAAGACCATAAAATATTCGTCCAATCATTGAATTCGGTTTGAATGTGAAATGAAGGGAGGGTGGGATCTTATGCTTTCAAAGTTAGCTCGCTATTGCTAGCCTCTCTGCCTACCCTACCTTTTAAGTTCAACTAATTGTATTTAAAATAAATGTAAACATTTTCAGTTCATTATAAATAGCAGGCAGCAGTTAACTTGCTGAAAACATTGCATTCAGTTTGAACTTAAGTGTATATTGAGCCCGTTCTCATTCCAAGGCGTCATATACGATGCTTTTGCCAAAGCGTAAACATCCAATGCACTTGGCACCCTTTAGCGTAATGAGACGCAGATATATATGGACCAGAAGGCGCCTCCTAGTGGTCTTACCCTAACCCTACCCAAGACCTAAACCTACCATAACCATAGCCATGTGCGTTGGATGTCTACGTTTTGGCAAAAGTGTTGTATATGACGCCTTGGGATGAGAATGCGTTGGTATATTCTTGTAAAGTATATAATTTTCGTACGAAGTACTTTTTTTAAGTTATGCTGAAGTGAACTTAATCCCAAGGGACTACCCGGGACAAATTTATACTACAATACGGCATAGAGTAGATATGCGAATTTGGACAAACTTTGTGTCTAGTAAATGAGGGTACTAGGCAGGCCTAATCACTGCATCTTATCTTTTGCTCATTTTATGAAAAAGAAACAGAAGTGTTTGTTCAATTTCCAGAAGATTGGACTTGAGTGTCACATTTCAAAGGTCTGTTGCATGAGCTGCATTACAGCAGCTTACATACCACTTTGAGACCTACTGCATTGAGCACACGGCCAGCCTTGGAGAGAAAACTTTCTCTTTGTTTGAATTCATTAGAGCTGCTCCATAAGAAAGGAGGGGGTAAAACTGGTGTTTCTGGTGTTTTCTCTTGGGAAAACCTGATCTTAGATCTGTGATTTCGACCTAAATAAACAGCAATCTTTAAAGAAGCCTTAATTTGTTGATTAAAGATGATTAATAGTGTAGTATTTTTGCTGGATCTCCTGCTTTATTTATCTGTCACTCACCCTTCTGTTATTTCATTTCAGCTGATAAAGGACATGACGTGAATCATATCAAAACCACAGTTGTCTCTGAAAGATGTATCTGTTAAGGAGTCTGGCACAACAAATGCCACATGTTTAGTTTGTTGAACTCACTGCGTAGGCAACCTCTTGAGGAACGACCAGCCTAAAACACTGTGTGTGTGTGTGTGTGTGTGTGTGTGTGTGTGTGTGTGTGTATAGCAACTGTCAAAACAGAGCTTTTTTTAAGGCCAATCCGTTATCATCTCCAACATTTCAAAGCCTGTTTTCTTTTAATTGCTAACTTAGGTCATTGTCTATGGTTTCAGGCAGCAGCACAGCAGTAGTCTGTATCAAAGGATCTCTCCCCACCCCTGTTTATAGTCACAATACCAGACACTTATACACAACATGTGCTCAACAAAATTAATCTTAAAGGGATGATGTGTGGGTGAAATGGGTCGAAAAAAGGGGTTCATGGAGAAATTAAGCTTTTGATGCAAAAACAAATACAAGAATTAAGGTTCTTGCACACCGAGTTCAAATTTTTCGAATACGTTTTTTCGTATTTGTGATTCGGTGGCTCTAAACTGTCAAAACAGTATTCAAAATGCTTGCTACGGATGCGAAAAACGCAGAAAATCAAACCCGATTCGATTTTTTTATGACGGACGTAAGTTTCGGAGGCAGTGTGTAAGCGTGATTGACAAAACATGAGGTTGTATTTATTTTTTTAAGGTGCTAAAATTTCAGACGTGAAGTTCTGACTCGGTGTGCAAGGACCTTTACTGTATGTGATGCAAAAGTAGGCATGCACAACAGCCTTAATACATATATTGATGTTGTACTGTACATGTTTAAGATTGTTATGCAACTGTTTCTAATCATCTGTCTGCGGGTTTGATTGAGCACCTGATGTGATTTCTGCACATGTGTTTGTGTGTGAACAGGGGGCTAATCAGACTGCCACAGTGATTGGTTTGTGCTCTTTGAGAGACTTTAACCTGGCCCAGGAGATGTGTCAGCTGGCTATCAGAGATATGGGGGGGCTGGAGGTTCTCATCAACCTGCTTGACACAGATGAGACCAGATGTAAAGTAAGTGCATCCAGACTCAGTTAATTAGGTCAGAAGTCACCATTTGACTGTTTATCTGAAATGTTTATTTATTTTGTATATTTCATTTCATTTATTTTAAATATACACTACTGCGAGGATGGTAAGATTTTTTTTATTTGATTAAAAATATAGTAAAAACAGTAATATTGTGAAATATATTACAAATTTAAAATAGCTGTTGTATTGAAATAACTGTGGTATAAACTTAAAATAAATATACTGTCCTGAATAAGACATTTTACATAAAAAATGTTTACATATAGTTCAAATAGTGCTTACATATAGACAAAATATGCAGACAAAATAAAAGTTGAATTTATAATTAATTTAACAGTATACCTGAATGATCCATGGCTGTTTTTTTTTTCTCCCTGATGGTTGTTCATGAGTCCCTTGTTTGTCCTAAACAGTTAAACTGCCCAATGTGCCCAAAAATCCTCCAGGTTCTGCAAATTCTTTGGTTTTCCAGCATATTTGCATATTTAAACCATTCGAGTGACAGTATGATTTTGAGAACCCTCTTTTCACACTGAGGACAACTGAGGGACTCATACGACAACTATTACAAAAGGTGAAAACATTCACTGATGCTTCAGAAGGAAATATTATGCATGAAAACTTTTGAACAGCATGAAGATGTGTACATATTTCTTGTATTGTAAGATTTTTTTTTCATTTAGTACTTCCCTTCAGAAGTTACAGAAGATACTTACATGTTTCCCAGAAGACAAAATAAGTAAAATTCAAAAGGTTTACACCCCCTAGTTCTAAATGCATCGTGTTACATTCTGGAGCATCACAGAATGTAATTTATTCCTGAAATGACAAAGCTGATTTTTCAGTCTTCAGTCTTCAGTGTCTAATGATTCTTTAGAAATCATACTAATATGCTGATTTGGTTGATTTGTTGATCCTGTAACAATTCGTAGTTGTTCTGTCTAATATTTTTCATGGAGATATTCTTTGATGAATAGAAAGTTTAAAAGAAAATAACTTATTTTAAATATAAATCTTTTTTTGTATGTTATAAATGTCTCAGCTGTCAACATTGAACATTGAAAATAAGGGAGATTTCCCGGAATCCATCCCCAAAATAAGGGATTTTTTTTTACACGATTCTTACCCTCAAACTTTAAAAATAAAGCACTAATCATTAAAGTCTAAAGGGTTTATAACTAGCCTACATGTGTGTGAGAGAAAGAGACGGTGTGTCATTTAAAGAGAAAAAAATCCACATTTGGATTAGAGGTGTTTTGCTCTTACCTTTACAACAACAATTTCAACTGTTATCACACATTTTCCAAAATCTACAAAATAGGGAAGTGGGCTGTCTGTTTATTTCAATAACATTTACACATTTTGTGTAGCTTTAAAGAGCCTATATTTAGCCTG
>JAOTRC010000014.1:12725317-12738699 GCA_027497675.1 Cyprinella lutrensis | reverse complement strand
TTAATTGTAATAAAATTTCACTGTATTGCTGTTTATGCTTGTAGCTATCAAATAAATGCAGCCTTGGTGTGGTAAACAAGACCTTTGAATGATAGTGGAATTTTGAATTTACTATTTATATGTCATGGCACTGTACATATTACTAAATACAATGAAGTTTATTTACATTTACAAAAGTATTATGAAAAATAATGCAAGCTACAAAAACTTCATAAAGCTACTACATAAGGACATTCAGTGGAAAGTATGGCTGAAAATAACATACTGTTCATGAAACTTTAGTTTTGACTGGAAGATTGTTTTCTATTAAAGGACCAGCTTGAAGATGTGAATGTCTATAATGCCAGAAGCAAGAAATCCTAGGATGAAATAAGCGCTATGTTGCTGTACGCGGTGTTGTTTGGCAAGGCAGAGTGGTTTTTACAGTAGGTGTTCAGCGTAGAAAGTCATTCTGCGTGTTTGTATTGGCAGAAGAGCTACAGAATTGCTATACAGACTGAGGGCATGATTGAGGATCTGGTGAAGAACCTCAGCTGTGACAACCAGGAGCTCCAAATGCACTGTGCCAGCGCTATCTTTAAGGTACGGCCATGCACACTCAACTACACTTTTCTTTGGCAATGGATAAAGGGGTGAGGTTCACGTAAAAATTAAATGGCGTACTAATTTAGCCCTGGCTTTGACTGTCACAATACAGTGCACATCTCGATGCCACTTAAAGCTTTTTATGTGTGTGTGGCTTCATTCCTGTTTTAGTGTGCAGAAGATAAACATACCCGTGATCTGGTGCGGCAGTACGGCGGACTGAAGCCACTGGTCATGTTGCTCAACCAAGCTGAAAACAAGCAGTTACTAGCCGCCACAACTGGAGCCATCTGGAAGTGTTCCATCAGCATGGAAAATGTAGCTAAGTATGTGCATGTAACTACAGATCCTCTGCAAAAATATTACAAGAAATTATGACAGTTATGAACAAGTTATGATGCCAGTCTCATTTTAATCATGAGTACCTAATAGAGTAGTATTGCATCCTTCATTCTTCCAAAGAGTCTTTAGTTTTATCCGATTCTTTCTGAAAACAGCCTTGAGCGAAGCTAAGAGTCACACACATACCTGTATGGCGCAATACATCATCACATTCCACCCTTTATGACGTCATACAGGGCCATACTCGAAAACAATATCCAAAACTTGGAAAACAATACGAATCCTGAAGGAGTGTATTTGGCTCAGAAATACTCTGTCATAAGTCTAACTTATTTTTTTAAACTTTGGCCATGTTTATCATGAGAATCCAACTCTTTAACCTTGCAAACAAGTCAGAATGCATGAAATCGCACACATTTTTCACAGAATTTCTGTTGAGCATTTCTCATTTAGTTTATGAGTTTTGTCTTGCTGATTGGAGATTTATAGAAAGGTTGTTTTGAAAAAAAATATTACTAACATTTTGTTCATTTTTAAATAATATTCAATTCCTAAAAATCTACATTTCATTGCTCGGTCAACTAGACCTCCTCATTTCAATGTGGCATATGAATCTCTATACTAGGAGGTGTCAAATCAATGTGAGATGCGTAATTGGCTCCAGATTTGGTCAAATCGTGTACCACAAAGGGGTCTGGTTGGGATAAGGACAAAGGATGTGCAATCAAATACAGCCTTCATTTTTATGAGATGTCTCATTTGTTCACTTCTAGCTCTCAGATTTTCCATGGCTCAGAGCTGTCATCATTGTGCATCCGAGTCTGCTATGAATGTGGCTACAGAAGTGATTATTTGAAGAGAGAGCAAAAGTTTTTATAAACTCTGTCAATGAGCTCTGATCTTTTATGATGACTTTATGCTGAAGGAATGCAAATTGTTCTTTCACCCATACCACTAACAAAAGATGAAGTAAAGTGTTGATTTTATAGACGCCCGTGATGTGTTAGTCGAGGCCGTTGCTCCATTAGTGTGGCTAGTGGGATCTGGAAGAGTGGAATGCTTCTCTGAAACAGTCGTGCTGTTATAATCAGGAGTGTAAGCTGAAAGACTCTTAAATCGTTTGTCATGTAAAGCACGCTGGCCTTTATTCCAAAGTCACTTAGCTCAGCGAAGATGATGACCGTCCTGGAGGCTTTCCTGGTGTAATTTTTCTGGCGGCTGATGTCTTTTAAGCCAGTCAGTTTCCCCCATAAATACGAAAAACCTTGGAATCTTCATCTGGCTTGCCCGTTCTGTCACACAAGCACTCTCATATAAAAGTGATTTACACGTATACTTTGCTTTGCAGTATGCGTTTGGGGACTCAAAAATGCATTATTTAATTCCACCATTACCTGTCTATAAATTATCAGGTGTTATTTTCACAAGTTTGAGGCCAAGGAGCTGATAAATTTACATTTTTAGTTTATGATAAGACTCTCTTTTTTATGGGATTGTTATAGACTGGGATCTGTAGAAGGATCTACTGTCTGGCCCCCTACCAGTCGCAATAGAATAGTATTGAAAGAGGAATTCAGAGGGAGGCTTGCGTCTGAAAAGGCACAGTAGCAAAAAGGCCACTCTCTCTCCACCTCATAAGTCAAAACTGACAAAAGCTCATCCTGCGTTTACATCAGGCTTAGTTTGCTGAAACTAGAGGCAGGTGCCCCATGCCACATTCAATTCGCTTAATGTCCCATTAGCCAAATAAGTGTCCTCTAAGAAAAGTAATGCTCTGTAAAAACATTTAGTTGTCAAAATTTGGGCCGCGCTAATACCTCTGAAGAAGCCTCATTGAAACTTATGCTTAAAAGAGATTAAACAAGCCAGTAAACAAAGTTAGTGAACACTATGATGTCAAAAAAGGCCCGTTCACACTCCAAAAACAATAGCTAGCCTATTACCCATGAAAGTTTTAAAAATTTTTCTAAAGAATAGTGGTATGTCACAGATATGAACAATGTTTTTGAAATCCCTTTGTGTTTTTCCCCCCTAGGTGATGAACAATAAAAACACTGACAGCAAATCAGAACCCTTCTGGCAATAATATAGTTATAGTAACATTGTAGTTACTGTTCGTAGATCTTACTTACAATTCTTTTGAAATCGAGTCATTTTTTCCCCACAAAACAAAAGGTTTCCTCTTTTATTTTTTCATACTCTTTTTATGGTTATTTGCATATCATAGCATTGGCAATTGGCATTATTTGGTCTTAAAAAATCCCGATCATGTGTCTGTATATCAATCTGTCTAGTCGGTCCAAATATATGTGATTTATGTTTGAATTCAGTTATGAAGAATAATGGATTGGAAGTGCTTTTTCTTTGCCTTGCTGTGGTGAGGAAAAAATCAACTCTGTTGAAATGTGGTGGGGACAATGTCCCACCAGCAAATTATGCCTATGTATTATAGTCTGTATTGTTCAATTGCACAGGTGGCTGGTTGAAAGTTTTAGATGCCAGCTGTGTAGAAAATCACTGTGTTTCTGGCAGAATATTTAATGCATACTTGGGCATTAAGAAAGAACTGGTTTTAGTACAATGTTTTTTGGTTTTTTTTTTGTACAACATATAAAGCATCAAGGTCAAACACAGCATTTGGAATAAAACAACCAACCATTTATGAAAATGAAATGTGACGAAGTAGGGGAGCGAGGTCATTGAGCACTTACCAGGGAATGTTTTCTCGATCCATCTGGTCTTGGTGTGCCATTTCAGAAACAATCCCAGCCTGGCGTTATAAGGCAAAAATCATTTTAGAATGTATTTTACAGTGGTAATAATTTTGAGGTGCTTTTCCCTCCTTATTTTTCTCCACTGAAAGCACACAAGCTGAGAGTCCTGGTGTTGCCAGCAGCAGACAGCATGTCTTTGTGTGGCTGATGAGAGGGCTGGTCGTGCGAGTCCAGCAGAGAGAGGGGTTCAGGGCTGGGTTGAAGGGGCTTTTAGGTGGTGGCCATGCCTTAACAGAATGTGAAACCTACACACATGCTGAGAAAGGCATATGTTAACCATTTAGCTGATTAATGATGCATAAAATCAAAATGGTTATATTATAACAAGAAAAATATTAGAATGATTATAATCATAGCCTTAATAATATTATACACAAAGGGTGATATTCACTGGAATTTTAACTCATATAGAGCTTTTATTGCAAGATCACAGTAATCTATTATTTTTCAGCTAAGAATGCACTAAGGACTTAATTATGCAGTAATTGTTTGTGTTTCCAAATATTAATCTGAAATAGCACAAAAAAGAGAGGGTTGAAATCATTGACCGGAACTATGACATTTAGTTAATGCTATCCCATGGTGTGCTTTAACCATGCCAGAATCTATTTCATGCACAAAACATAGATAAACTACAACAAGTAAACTGTAACTATAAATATTATGCTAGCAATGAATAAAAAAATGGCTAACACCTTGACAGTACACCAAATTCAAATACCCAAATTTAATTAACAAAATTTTATTTTTTGACCAAATGAACACTTTTGGCTTCGATGCTTCATTAAAAATTTCATATTGGTGCATCACTGCTAATTTTCCTTAGCTTCCCAGTTTGCTAGTGCCATCAAGGTGTTCTTCAGTAGCTTCATTCTGAATTTATTGACCCTTTGCATAGGATTGCTGATGTTAACTCAAGCTTTACTGAACATCTCATTGACATGAACTGAAGATTTGAATGAAAAAATGTAAACTAGCTCTTAATGTGGTTAAAATGGTTTGGTAAAATTAGTCTTACAAGGGCTGGAATAAAGTGGCATTGAAAAACTTTTTTATCTGATTTTTGCCTTTAAAGAAATTCTTAAATCTCCCGCTAATCTGGTTAAAAACTGTAGACACTACAAAACCTATAAATTTAAAAGAGAAAAGCCTAATTTGAAAGGAATTAGAACTGATAACAGCACAAAATTGCAAAACAACAATAAAACATTTCATATGATATAAATTTTCCAAAAGAAAATCAAAGCCATAAATCTAAACAATTTGTGTTCCAAATTTGAGCTTAATATCTCAAAAAATGAGCTTTCAGTTTTCGCTAGATGAAATTTGTCTCCTATTCATTTCCAAAGAGGTCATTTTTGACCACGAGGATTATAATGTGACTTTTTTTTTTTCAGGACCATTTAACCTTTTCAAATCATGTTCATGATTTTTTTTATTGTTGTGTGTGTTCAAGTAGCAAGTGCCAAAACCTCTACCAAGTTTCGTACCATTCCGAATTAATTTTTTTTAAAGAAAAACAAAATGTAAAAGTTTTCCTACCGAACAACACCAGAGGGTTTAGGTGTGGCTTATGGCAAAGGGTCAGTTGTTTTGGTTTTTACTGTTCACTTACAGATCTAAAAATTCCTCTGTCCAGTCCTTCCTCAGCCACCCACTTTAAATATACTTTGTGATTTTTTTTTCTTCTTCTTACAACTTTAACAATGTGCTTTGAAAAGAAAGTTCTGTACTATTAATCAAGGAGTCAATCGGAGCATTTAGGATACTGTTTGGAGCTCTAAAACAGCGCATGCTCACTCTTTAACCTTTGTTTTGTGGTAGCGACTGACAGGTGCTGTTTTATTTTGTTTCTCTTGGCACGGTTATTTGGCAGGTTGGTGTTGGCTTTACAAAAATAGACAACAACCACAGTCCATTTATCAGAGGTAACATGTAATTACTCCACAACTTTAATGTAGCATACTGATAACATTTCTCTGATGGCATCTCTGTTTTTACATGCTATGTTTGTGCATAGGCCTGGCCTTATTTTGGACTTCTTTTTTTCTTTTTCTTTTTTTTAAAGCTGAGCTAAATTTGACAGCTATTCTTTAAATTTACTCGCGAGAAAATGTTGGTTCACTTTGACCAGAGCCATATGACCTTGAACACTCTTTCCAATGGCCATCAAGGCTGCTAAGCCAGAAACCGTAACTGTGAATAAAAAAACGTACATCAGAGATTAGTTGAGGCTCCCTGTGACCACATTATATGCCTTTTAAATGTTTACTGTAGTTTACCACTACTTGGCAAACAAGGCCAGAAGCTCTTGCACCAAAAGCTCTTGTTTTCTTGCTCCAAACCAGAAAATGTGGTCATTGAGCTTAAATGCATATTGCGAGCAGCGTGGGAAATGTTGAGGCAATATAACATCACCGGATTTGTTCTCCTCCCAGATATCCACAGCCCTTACAAATACTTCCTGTTGCTATTTATAGTTTTGTGTCTTCGCGTTTTTACAATCCATTGCATGATGAAATGCAGTGGATTGCAAAAAAAAAAAAAAAATGCTTCATCTAATAATAAACAATCCATTTCATGTTTTTGTGTCCAATGAAGAAAGGTTCTTGAGAGCCATATTGACTTTTTTTTGGAGTTTTTTAGACTAACAATTTAAGCACACGGGTAAAAGTCACTATTCATTACAAAACGTAATTCAAAAGCTGCAATTGTATTGTTTAGAGATTACAAGCAAGTGTGTTCTCACAAGAAATGTGCTCAAAAAAAGAATAGTGCACCAGAATTGCTCATATTCTCGTATTTAAGTATTTTTCTTGCAGATAACCAATTGATGCCTTGGTATATTGAGTCCTTGTATTTGTTTGCACCATTTTCTTGGGCTTGTATACGAGTAATAATTTCTTGCTCGCTCTCTCTCTCTCGCAGGTTTCAGGAGTACAAAGCACTGGAGATTCTGGTACATCTGCTCAAAGACCAACCTGAAGAGGTACTCGTTAATGTAGTGGGGGCTCTGGGAGAATGTGCCCAAATATCAGATAATCTTGCCACCATCCGCAAGAGCAATGGTATCGAGCCTTTGGTCAACCTACTCACTGGTACCAACCAGGCCCTATTAGTCAACGTCACAAAGGTCGTGGGAGCCTGTGCCACTGACACTGAGAACATGATGTAAGTCTTACCTTAAAGTGATTGATTGAATCTTTACAACACTCTTCAGTATGTCCTTTGCAAGTCAGATATTAACGCTTTGTATAGTATATCTATAACAGATTTTCCCTGTGTCCATGTAAGACTGTCTTCACTGATTGTGTGTTACAGTACCTAATTAATCTGGATCCAAAACAGTTGCCCTGAAACAATCCAACAGCTGACAATATACAGTGTCCAATCTTGGCCCTGTAATCATTTTCACTGTTGCCTTTGGCTTGGTTTAGGATGACAAGGCATTGTTCTTGTTCTCTGTAAAAAACTCCATGTTCACCGCTTCTTCAGCGGATCCAACAGGCCCAGGGTTGTGCAGTTTGACCAGGCTCCATGCGACACACATGCAGGGCGAGAGCCCTTAGCCCTGGTGCTGTAATTACAGGGCCTGAAGATCTGTGTTTACTCTACCTGCTGTGAGACTCATAGCTGTGGCTGGGGTGGAGGCCTTTTATTGTCTCAGTGCGGTCAGTTTGTATAAGCTGAAAAGCACTTCTGACAACGGCCATTTGGACTGGCTAAACAGAAACAGGCAGGAGAGCATAAGCACAGATGAGTATACAGAGTCTTTTTCAACTTTTTCATCACTCTGTGCACTTGTCTGTACTGTATTGAGTGTTATGCAATAAAAAGACTGTACATACAGTAGTAGGAAGAAACATATTTCTATTGAGTTTCTCTCTCAGGCTGCATCCAACAAAAACAAACATACAATGTAGTCCAATTGGCTAACAAATGTATGGAAGTAAAATAGTGCCAAATGTTTTTGAAACAAAAAGCCTGTTGAATTGTACTACTTGAAAAAAGTATGCATTGCATTAACCCTGCTTGTATTTTAATGCATTGTATTTTTAGGGTTTGCATTTTTATGAAATAGGGGTGTAACGATACACGTATTCGTATTACGAAGCTTTCGGTTCGGTTTTCAGTATGCATTTTTGAACCGGACGGTTCGTTTGAACATTGTCCATTAAGCTATGTTAAGCGTTTTATATGTCCAGCAGGGGAATCCTGACGTATTGAGGGAAATCCTAGTAGCCTACTACATGCAGCACAGTCGCCGCAATATAAGGTTGAGGCAACTAAACAACCAATAGATATATCAAACTTGAATCTAACATTGGATCTGTAGGCCTATACATCCGCATCGGGGGAATACTGTAACATTATAATTTCGTTCATGGTAGAGATGCATGTGTAGGCTACACAGGAAAAGTAATCGTGAAGACACTGAATTTCACATAAAACATAATAAATCACAGATACACTTACTATATGTTGTTGTACAGTAAATTAGTTTTTATGAATGAATGGCTTGCTCTAACTGTTGCTCTGGTCTTCAACACACGCTTGAGCCCCCTGTTGGTCAGGTAGACTAACAGCAGATGGAGATTATGATCGGTAATCTACTGCTTTTCCTGTAGTCCCTGGTCGTTAACGTTGAATTTACTGTCAAATTTGATCCACTGAATTTGAGGAAGCGAATTTTCAAAGCGAAATAAAATGAACCGAAAACCGCCTGTTGAATATTATAGGTTGTATTTTTAATCAGTTTGAATATTTTGAGTTTAAAAAAGGTGTGTATGGATTATTGAAATTTTACTAAAAATAAAAATACAATGCATTGAAATACAAGCAGGGTTAATGCAATACATATTTTTTTTTCAAGTAGTACAATTCAACAGGCTTTTTGTTTCAAAGACATTTGGCATTATTTTACTTCCATACAAATGAGTGTTATGAACCAGCTGTGAATAAAAAACATACCATGTTTGTATAGAACAGTTTGTATAGTCTATCTTCTTTCCTATATAAACAAAATGGACATTATAAATGAAATGCACCAACAGAATCTTAATTGAATTTAATCTGAATTGAATCGAATCAGGAAATCTGTATCAATAGAGGCAGCATATGGTTAACAAACAGAAAAACGAGTATCATTGTCTTAAACATATGTAAAGCACAAAACTGCCATGTAATTCACACATTCACAGAGATTTGAGTATTGGCCTTTTTGTATATTTAGCACATCTGACTTTCATTGCTTTTACAAGACTGTTATAGACTGCAGTCCCCTTCTTAATTAAAGCTGGACACAAATGAAGAGGGTTTTGTTCTCCTTCTCTTCAGCACCCAAGCTCACACAGCCTTTGTCTGAAAGATTAATACGTTTATGGATGTGAGCGAGCACAGTGGTGTAGTAAAAGTCCACAAAGTTTGTTTTTGAAGAAACAAGTCCATTTCATTTCATTTAACCATTTGAGTGACCAAGAACTTCAGTGCTGAAGATCTATGTAACAGCTCTCGAACAACATATTTTCTCATGGAATCTATATTTAGGATTCATCTTTTGGTTCCCATTTCCTTGTAGTTGTAAACAGATCCTTTTTAAAATGTGTTTTAATTCCTGTGTTCCATGTTGATGGTTATTTTTAGAATAAAGTAGAGTAGTCTGCAAAGCAATTAGCATAGCTCGTATTTGATGATTGTTTTCTTTAGTAGAACAGTATATTCAGGCCTGTTTCTGAAATCAACACCAGAACAAAGAATACACAATGGTCTGCCCTCCACATAGTATATCAAAATCATTGGTGGAAAAACAAACATTACCTTTTCAAAATGATTTATTGAACTATTTGATTTTTATTAATCTATTAATTCCAGCTGAATTTGCCATTCTTGTCAGAAACATGGATTTGGTACACGTATCCCAAACTATGAACTTCCACTGCTTCACCAGCCAAGGGACTGATTTTTTTAAGTACAGCTTTAGTGTTGTTGAGTGCTTACCTGTCCAAGTGCAGGATTATGTCCTGCTCCTGAAGGATTTACTGGTCTCTCAGGATAGCATGGGCTATCCCTGTTATCATGCCTCTCAAACTGATTTATTATGACGATGGGGTCGGGGGGTACGCTTGGTGTTGAGATGGCTCTGACCAGTGCTTGGCCCAACCTCCGTTCACTGGTGCCTCCCTTTGCGGCGTGGTTTAGCAATTACGACAGCATTGAATGTCGGCCTTGTCGCTGGATGCACACATGGGAAACAGGTTACATGTTATTTATACCTGACAAACGGACCGCACTGAAGAGTCATTTTCCCGTGGTTCCCAGAGCCTGACTACATCCTTTAGTAGAATCATATCCGCAGCATGAAATACAGCCTGTTCTTAAGTAAACCTCACTCAGAAGCAGTGAAATATAGAAAGACTCGTCTCTGAGAATGTTTGACTTGGAAAACTGACTTTCTCTGGGTTTTTTCCTCCGAGTCACCGTCAGGAACAGAGTTAAACGTCACTCTCTGTGCGAGTGTCTATATGTTTGTCCATGGTTGGCTATAAATATCTGCACGGACCTCCTAAAACTATTGTACGGGTCAGCTTTCGGCCAGGCTGATGTGAACATGTATGAGTGGAGTTGTTGGAAGGGGGTACCAGCGTAAGGAACTGAGCAGGTGGGATGTGATGGGAAAACCATGCTGAGCAGCTTTCTGATCTGCTACTAGAATGTTTTCATCATCACACCAGGAGGGATAGTCCACTGCAAGAGCCAAACTGAAATATAAACATGTTTGAGAATAAATGCATGAGCTCACACTGTACATTGCGTTGTAGACTTGTTGTTAGGGGTGATAAATCAGTTTGTTGTATGCTTGATGTGACATCTCTTGCAGTATCCAGAAGTGACAAGTTGTGATTCTTCTCTCTTAGGATCATCGATCGTCTTGATGGCGTACGACTTCTTTGGTCTTTGCTAAAGAACCCCAATCCAGAAGTTCAGGCCAGTGCTGCCTGGGCCATCTGCCCCTGCATTGAAAATGCAAAGGTACATTTATTTCTTTCCAGTATCAGCACAGGTTAATTTCCGCCCATTCATCTCCACCCGCAGTGTTTCACTAAACATACTGTTGGGGAGAAACCTCATGTTATAGGCTGCTTGATAGTAGAGTAGTGTTGTTTGGTGATGCCAAGTGTGAATCATGTTATACCAGTGGAGGCAATGGGAGAATCAATACCTGTATGGACGAAAAAGCAGAAAAAGACAAAAAGATTGATAATGACAAAAAAAAAAAAAAAATTCTACAAGGTGAAAAAATTTAATGATGGATGCCCAAGTTGCTTTGTGCTACATTTTGTGGACATTTAAGGGAATACATTAGTGAGTAGACCACTCTTTAAAACTCACTAAAGCATTGTAATGTAGATTAGAAAATGTTGAAAATTGAATGCCATTGTGGTATCGATATTTAAAGAACACGAAGAACAAGAGATGCTAAAAAAAGCAGACGGTCTCATCTATATATAGATTAAATCTCATAACTGGTTCAGAGCGAGTCTGCTTTTCTGAGCTTCTTATGTAACGCATTAACACAAATGCGTCATTGTTCCTGTAGATTATCCGCACAGTTACAAATAAAAGAACATTGTTTGTATAATGTATGTTTATTTTTTGTCTAAACAAACAGTTTTCTGCTTCTGAATTTCTTATGTGCGGCTAAAAACAATGCAGGTTAACTTCATGTAATGCAATGGTTCAGAGGGGAGTTAGGGTTGGTGGCAGGACTATGTGAAATTATGTACCCATCCACGCCGGGAACCTGATCAGCCACAGAGCAGCAGTTATTTAGATAAAGCCCCATGTGGATTGAGTTAGCAGCTGGAGGGCCAGATTTATGAAAATCATGCTTAAGAACCACATCTGGGGGCTTCAAAATCCCTACCAGCACTCACAGCTGGTACTTACTATGAATCCTCTAGTGATTATGTGCTACTGTATGATTGTGCTTTGTTCCTTTACTGGCAGAGGATGTTCAGCATGTAGCTTGTAATGATGTCTGCTTTAATGAGGACTGTGCTTAATCAGCCCAAATAATCAAAGTGTGACCACATTTGCAATTTTGAGTGAAAATTTTCTGACAAAATTCTGTCAATGGTGTAGTGATGTATAAAGCACAGCTCACAAAGAAATCACAATTGTTGTTGGTCAACACGGCAAATGAATGTGACTAACTTTCCCATTGCGAAATTTATGTGGAAAAACTCATTGGTATGACTGTCAAATTTGTCAAATGCTACTACAGTATGTCTACTATTTGCATTCTTAGCTCTTCCAGATTCTCTCTTTAAATGATGAATACAGACTACTGCCATCTGCTGGTATGGAGAGTTATTTTCCACATTCTCCACCAAGCAGGTGCAAAACGTTCGTGAGAATTGGCTGTTGACTCTAGTATTTACAGTATGTTCAGGCCCGACAAGAGGGGTGATGTGAGGTGACAATGCAATCGGCTTTCTGTGACACTAGTTCTTTCATGTTGCTTTGGATAAAAGCATCTCCCAAATGCAAACATTTTAAAATGTTATACCTCTCTCACTTCCCTTAATGCTATAATGTTTTTTTAGTGCAGTTCCCTCAATTTTATCTCTCGTTTTCACACTCTTTTCCTCTCCCTCTTTCAGCTTGGCTTACATTGGTTTTTGTACTCTGTTTGTGTTTCATCCGTTCTCTCATTCTCCCTCGCTCTTCCTCTCTCTCTGCATGTCTTACTTCGTGCTGTGTTTGCTGATGTGGAACTTAGTTGGGGATTTTTTTTTGGGCCCTGGGTTGAAAGGGTTCCTCAGTGGCCCTCCGCAGCTGGTGGCTCTGCCATACTTCCTCTTCTGCTCCCGCTTTTCTCTCTCTCTCTCTATTTCCCAGTGTTCATCAGTATTCCTGTACTGCCATTTCCTGTGTGAGACACACTGCAGATTCTCCCTCTCCTCCTGATCTCTGCCCAGACACACTAAACACAGAGCTCATCCTTTGGCATGACTTTAGAGGCTCCCTTCTGATGCTGCTGTCTTCACTGCACTCTGCACGCTTGACCTGCGCTGGATCTCTGCTTCTCTTTCTGGGTGTGCAGGGTGGAAGGCTGCTTTTTACAGTGCTGTTTCCAAGGGTTTATTAGGGTTAAGCTGTGTTGTGAAATACAGGGTTATAGAGGGGCAGCTTTATTTTTCTCAGGAGAACCCCAGAGGACTGCACTTTAGACTTTGTTCTCTAGGTTAGAAGGATTCGATTCACACTGAGGTGAACTCAAGACATGGTTGCATCTTGTTTTACATGACCAGAACAGAAGTAGCAGCCTGTGGTACTCCAGAATCGTTCCACAATAGCAGAAAGGCTTGCTTACTGAATGTTTGGCTTCATTTGATTCCAAATCCACAATGATGTGCTTCTGTACTGTTAGGTTCTTTCCATTAAATTTTCAGGAGACATTCGTAGAGTCAATAAGGTGTCATTTATTTGACGGTAACAATTAAGTGCTGACCAGACATTGTGCAAAAAAACAAAGGGAGAGGGGGAAAAAAACAAACTAACTAACTAATTAACTAACTAATAAATGAGTCAACCACAGCACATTACTGAGTTCTGGGTCTCAGATGTTTCACTAGGGATCCCACACCAGAACTAACCCAGCCACAGACATTGAAGCTC
>JAOTRC010000014.1:12699856-12712642 GCA_027497675.1 Cyprinella lutrensis | reverse complement strand
GACCAGTGTTGTTTACATCTTGCAAAAATGGTCCTATTTCAATGCACATTCAAATTCACAAATGCAGCAGGTATTGATGTCTGAATAAAAGGCACATCTAGTGATGTGACTTTTGTTTAAAAAGTTCATGCAACCCTGTAATTGAAAACTGCTTACTGATTAAAGCAGAAACACTCACCATGTTTTCTCTTTCTTCTCTCTCTCTCTCTCTCTGATGGTTTCACATGCTCTACACAATAGTTATGAAGACAGCATACGCAACATTTAGAGAAAATAAAACCAAAATAACACATTTGCACACATGATTTGGTGATAGTTTCAAGCAGACAAAGACAGTCCCATTAATGTGAATTATATAGTCATAAATTCAGTCAGCGGTGACCTGAATGGGCACAATGTTTGGAGAACTTGGAACAGTGCAGTAGCAGGTCCCTTCTGAGTAAATATGATTTTGTGCATAATTGACGTGCAGCAGTTCCCTGATGAGATGGAGTATTTTGCATTATTATTTGTTATTGAAAAAATATGGTGATGGCTCCTCTCTATGTCCTCATTAATTTTGCCTGTTAAAAGTAGGAGCGTGTATGAGGAAAATGAGACCACCTCAATGGTACAGCAGCAGCATGCCTTTTGCTCAGACAGCCCCATAAAATGTAATCCTTAAAAATAATCATGTTTTATACTATCGGCATCAATCCAATGTCCAGTACTTTCTATACCAGATATAATGAATGCAAAACAACAAAAACAAGCAAAGATACAATTACGCAAACTAGTGGAACAAGCAGTGGAAATTTGTCATATAACATTATATTTGACTCAAATGTCAATGCTGCACTGTAAACAAGTTTTTACCTGATCTGAACCTGATTCTTAACTTTAGTTGGTGTAACCTACTGTAGATAAGTTGATTCAACTACAGTATATTTATATTTTGTACTAAAATCAAATCAAATCACCTTTATTTATATAGTGCTATGAGTGTTTCAAGCTGCTTTAAAGGAATATGCATGCACAATAATGAATCCAATTCTGCCATAAAGCTGCTCTATAAAGACAATATAATGACATTTTTCAGCTTGAATCAGTTCAGTGTTGATTCAGTTCAGTTTAGTTTAATAACCGTGTAAAGTTTATGAATTGTAAAAAAATCATTAGTTAACTAGTGATGAAAAATATCTTTTCAGCACTTATTAATCTCAGTTGATATTCATTTCAATATTTACGAATTATATATATAAAAAAAAAATTGTTAGAAAAAAGGTTTAAAAAAAGGTTTATCTGTAACATTAATAGACCTGAGGTAAAATGACAATGAACAGTTTACAACAAACTACAAAGTTTAATAAATACTGTATCATTGTTGGTTGATGTTTGTTAATTCATTATGCAAACTAATGGGACCTTATTGTCATCTTTCCCATTTTTTTAGCATGAGGGAGCAGGACAGCATCTTGTTAAAGCGGAACTAAAAAATTCATCCCATGCAGACATCTACCAGTACAATAGAAGACGCCTTAAGTCATTGGCCACAACTGTTACATGACGTCAAATTGAAATCAGACCCACATTTGTGGGGATAACCACCAAAAAAAAAAAAAAAAAAAAATCACATTTGCGGTCTTTCTACAGCAAATGTCATTTAAAGACAAAGTAGGAAACAAATGGAATTGAAAATTTGAATTTTGGAATCAATATCGAGCTTGATTACAAATAATTTCCTGTGGCTCCGCATTTGTCATACTTGATTCTCCTGTGTTGAGTCTATCATGTATGGCTAAGTGCAGTTTGCTTCAACAGACTATAAACTAAGAGACTCTAAATGAGAATCATTGTCTTCTGAGTGTACGACTCTGATCACCAAAAATAAATAGGGCCCTTTTAAACCCAAGCAGTGCAGATGTTACAACCGCTACCCTTCATTTTTTTTACTTCACTCCTTCATGCGTCTCTGTCTCTGTTTCTCTCTCTGAGGTTGATGACTAGTAGGACATGCCTAACTAACGTCATTAAACAAATGTTGCGTGTTTGACTGAAGGACAGGAATTTATGGGATGGTGAGTTGAGGACAGAGGACATGTTTAAGTCATTGGGACGAGAATTAGTGCTCTAGCGTCTGTCTTCCTGCCCAGTCAGCTCAAAAGGGCAGACCGCTCTTAACCGCACTGCCTAAGCATGTTCAAACTCCAGTTCACTTCTTATCCAGCCATACTTTTGTTTTTTAAAAATACTGATAGCTACCTGAGATGTGAAGTTTATCCCTTAGAGCGAGAGGGGGAAAAACATGGGTCTCAAAGTATTATACTGTTATTTGATCAAGGAAATTATTCAAAGTTAATAAGAGGTTTTGTCACCACATACACACACAATTACCAGTTGAGCCCTTAATATTTGGAAATCAGTAGGGAGGGAAATACGCTGAGAAATGTTGCGGTCATGCTTCACCTAAACCTCCATCTCTGCCCTCACCGAGAAATATGACCTCATCAAAACAACCAGGAACCTTTTCCTTATTAGATTTTGATTGAATTACAATGGAATACAGTCTCATTTGTATAAAATCATAATTCAGTGTGTTTACTTAACGTCATGCTGGGATGGAGGGATGTAATGCAAGTGCTTGCGCATGTGCTATTTTTTGTGAAAATGAAACACGTCTGTTTGAAGTGGAAGGTTCCCGCACAGCTCCCTATGCAGTGGGTTAGAATTCTTCATAAAGAAACTAATGACTAGTAAAATTTTCTTCCAAATATCAGAAGTGGCTTTGTTTTCTCTTCAAGAGGACAAGAAGGCTGTGTTTTAATATAAAGCCAAATGGGGAGCCGAGCATCACGGCTGTGAAAATGAACTTGGCTTGCTTTTTAGAGAATTTAGTTGTTTAGTTTTGTTTTGTTTTGTTTTACACACATACATGCACTCGTTCACACAGTTTGTTGCAACAAAGTGTTAAGTTTCTGTTCTTTTGTGGTCACAAACCCTGTAAATGTAATATGCTCTCAAAGGTTAAATATGTCTTGTAATGCCTTTGCATAACTAGATGGTTTTGGTTTGCTCACTCACTCTCTCCTTATTGCTCCAGTTCCCTCCCTCTGTCTCTTTTTCTCTTAAACGGTTTAATTGCTTCAAATGAATTCTGACATTCCCATCCATAAAGTGTAAATAACTAGCTGGCCTAACAATAAATAAACAGAAAAATGAGTGCACAAATACCACAGTGTCTGGGTCGGCTTTCAGGCCTGTCCCCTATAAACAGCTCAATGACTTTAATAAAGACTGCATTGGTACTGACAGGCCATGCTTATAACATACTTTATGGAGTACACAGATTTATTATAATAGGAAAAATCACCTGTAATACGATATCAACCAGGGGCATAAGAATTATCAGAAAACTTTTAAGAATATGTGGTGTTGTAATTGTATAATTGAAAGCAAAGCAACTTACCTTTAAGTAAAATCATCGTTCAAGTGTTTTTGGGATAAAGCTTTAAGAATTAGAAGTAAAAAGTATGATTCTTTTTGTGTACTTGGTCAACATTAAAGGGATGCTCCACCCCGAAATTAAAATTCTGTCATCATTTAATCACCCTCAAGTTGTTGCAAACCTGTATGAGTTTCTTTCTTCTGCTGAACACAAAGGAAGATATTTTGAAGATCGATTGGAACTTTTATCTTCATTATATTATTTTCATTGTATTATTATCATTATATTATTTTATATTGTATTATTATCTTCAATGTATTATTTTCTACTACAGAAGTCAATGGTGCCAAAGTTCCAATCGTTCTCCAAAATATCTTCCTTTGTGTTCAGTTGAAGAAAGAAACTCATACAGGTTTTGCAACAACTTCAGAATTTTTCATTTTTGGGTGGAGCATCCCTTTAACAATAATCAGAAAATTAAAATCTCATTAAATCTTACCAAAATTTAAAATGTTTAATATATTCAGCGGCATTAATGTATAATAGTCAAAAAATGTGTAATCTTTTCGCTAGATTGCATTTTTGCCAGACTGTTGGGACAGACTGCCCTCCAAACAGTTTTGGGAGATCGTGGTTCAGAGACACCTCACGGAAACCCTTTGGTTGAAGTATTTTTTTTTTTTGCTTTGTCCACTTACATCTGTCTTTGTTGACACCCGCCATGTGTGTGCAAACAGAGTGGAAATACTGGCCGGAAATGAACTCTTCTATGTTTTGTGGCGTGTTGCAACCATAAAAGGACCTAAAACTCATTAGCAATTCATTATTTATTCGGCAAATAACGTTTCCATCAGCTTTTATTGCATAAACTGTATATCAATCAAGATAAAATCTGATGAGACCGAAGGCATTTCATCAGTCGATATTCATGAAATTCAATCGAATTTTACTGTTTCCATAAGGTATTTTTCATTCGATATCACTAAATTTAGATAAAAACGTGTGGATGGAAACATAGCTATAGTGTTTCCAAACACAGCTACACCAGATCCTCCTGTTAACCCTCATGACAAAAGAGAATCTCAGAAATCGAACCCCGTACTTCAATGGTTCAAGTCTTACCTCTCATGTAGGTTCTTTGGGTTGTCATGTAGGGTGTCACAACATCTAGCTACTGGGTTACCTCAGTGCATGGGCCACTTCTCTTCTTCATCTGCATGTCATCACTAGGATCTGTCTGTCAGAAACATGTTTTTTCCTATCACTATACAGATGACACACAATCCTCATTCCAGATGATACAACAGCTGCTCACACCTCAGCCTACCTGACTTCTTGCTGGATGAAGGACCACCACCTTCATCTCAACCTCGCAAAGACAGAAGTGCTTGTGGTCTCAGCCAAGCCAACACTTCATTACAGCTTCATTACAGCCATTCAGCTTGGTTTGTCAAGCATAACTCCATCCAGAACAGCCAGTTGTGATTAATGATCAGTTCAATTTCAAAGACCACATCTCTAGAACTGCCCAGTCTTGCAGGTTTGCCTTATACAACATTAGAAAGATCAGGCCCTTTCTACAACTCCTTGTCTGGGCTCTTGTTCCATCCATCATTTTTTGCTCTTTTGGCTGGCCTTCCTGCATGCACTGTCAAACCTCTGCAACTGATCCAGAATGCTGCAGCAAGAGTGGTTTTTAAGAAGCCGAAGAGAGCGCATGCCACACCTCTCTTCATCAATATGCACTGGTTGCCAATTGCCGCTCTCATCAAATTCAAGGCACTGGTGTTTGCCTACAGAACAACCACTGGCTCTGCTGCACCCCTATAACAAAACTCACTACTTCAGACCTTTGTTTCCTCCAGAAGCTTGTACTGTACCTTGTGGTGCCATCCCAAACTTTAAAGGTGATTTCCTCAATGTTTCCATTTGTTTGCACATGTTTCTTGCATTAATCTGGGTACTATATGGTCCTCAACGGATCAATAAACCACAAATCAATCAAGTGTCTTGCATCAGTTTTCTTTAGAATAAATTGCAACAGCCTGTATTATAGATCCGTACTGCTAAAGAATGAAGGCCGCTATGTCAGTCAAAAATACACAGAGAACGAAATAATTCTTAGAAACACAATAATTCTAATTCCAACATGACATCGTGACTTTTGCGTAAACATACATGCCACTTTCAAGTCAAGTAGCGTGTTATCTATATGCATTTTGAGCTATCTGCATGTATGTGTGTATGTCTACGCCGTTAAACATCCGATTGATTCCGCGTGTGTGTCTACGCCGTTGAATATCTGAGCGAAATGAAGTAAAATGTAAATCTACATATGGGGAACGATATTTTTTTTCCTAGGATGGTAGGGGAAGACTCAAAAATTCTATTAACCCCAGTGACGGGTATAGGCTTAGGGACGGGGTTGCGGTAAGTCATATATTTATACAGTAATGTAACGTTATGTCGTCATTCATAAACATGCTGAAATGCGATTATGCGTGTTGATAGCATGCCAAAAATGGAAATACGAATTGGCATATCATACATAACGCCATTTCATGAGATCAGTCTGCTAATCCAAATCTTTTATTTCTTATTGCACAATTCAATGTTTTGATATGACAAATGATTGATTAAACAACTTTACTATCTCTCAGCTTCTCTCTCCGATCAGATGCACTTGTTACTCTCATCTTTCTCGAATCGCATTGCTCAACCTCAACTCACAGGTGAGGGTAGGATTTAGCACTCGTAAAAATCACCCAATAAAATAAAAAAGACCTAACTTTGTTTGATAGCGTTCATAAAGGGCATACATACACACAAATTATACATCAATAACTCCCAAAAACTCAAAAAATTAATTGAAATAAACCCATTAAATGTAGAATTGTATTCCACTGGGTTTCGTATATTATATTATTATAGGACGTGTATAAGATCTAGAGTAGCACAGACCCTCTCCTTTCTGGGTTCTAAACCTACCTAGGAGGCTTGTGGCTTTGGACCAAGAATTATATTATCCTTGACTTTTCATCAGGATGTGTTCATCAAGCTCTCAGCACCCAACATGGGTGAGAGAAAGAGAGAGGAGGTCGAGACCGAGACGGAAAAAGACAGACAGAGGGAGTACAGCAGCAGGCCAACTGCTGATGATTATCAGATTTTTTCTGCTCATATAGTGTGTTCGAGACAGTGAAATGGGAGCTTTTTGCTTTGGATTTTTACACAGCAGGAGAAGGTGGTGGTAACTGATCGGACCAGATATGTCAAACTGCTGCCAATCATCCTTATATGCCACAATCTTTTATGTTTTTTACATATTTGATGTACTGCTTCTAGTTGCTCATAATGCTATCTGTAAATCACATAATGGCACCGTGTCTAAATGCGCTCTATGTAATGTTATATCGAAAGTTCCTTTGTTCTCCTGAAATCGAAAAAACTCTGCTTTGTCAGCATGCACACAGGCTTCTTAATATGAGGTCACGAAGCGTCCAACCTCAATACACCAACCACACGAATAAGCAGCCACTTCAAAAAAGCAACAGTATTACCTCTGAAAACAGTGCAACCTGAAAAGATAACAGCATGCCAAAACACAGAGCCAAGCGACCCAGTAGATTACTAAACAAAACACGACACGCATACTTCACAGGCATTGATGTATTTTAGGAAACCGTCTTTAAAAGAAAAACACTGCTTGAGAAAGAAAGGAAAGGTGGGGGAAAAATCAACCAACTGCTCAACACACAATTATTCTTCAACACATTGTGTTTGCCAGCATGAAAGACACTAATGCCATTCAGGTAATGGCCTTAAGTATGTGTGGAAAAGCTGGTGAGAGTGTACATACTGTGACTTGTGCTAAGGTCATTTGAAAAACACTGATTGAATCACTTTTAACAATCTCTAATGGGTGTAATTGTTCAACAGTTTATATTTTCCACAAGGCCCAATGATTTTAACAAATCTTGTCTGTGGCTTTCTTTAAGTGGCCCCAACAGCGCAACATTCAATGGCTGCTCAGCTCCTATTTAAGGCTTGTGGCTGGTGTGAAAATGTTGGTTTAAATGATGGACAGACTGTATTAATGATACCAAAAAATGGATTTTGAGATTCTAATGAAAAGGTAATGTGAGGAAATTCCAACTATGGCAAAAAAACTACCTGTGTTTACTTTAAGCCAGTTCTATTACTCTCATATTCACTGTGTTGAATTCGCCATTCATGGATGCATCTTGTTTGCATGGCACTACCACACGGTCACATGCTGAAAGCTTCAGTTTGTCATCAAACTTCTGTCTATCCTGTAAACCAAGTTTGGGTTAGCTCGTCATAAACACTTAATTGTTTTATGCAGATGCTGTTGCGGCAGCTCAGCAAATAAAACAAAAGTATGTTGCTCCAGCAGAAAAGGAAAAAAAATAGTAATGAAGAACACTTGCTTTCCTCATGGGTTTAGTAAAGGTTTTCTGTCAGATTTTCGTTTTGCAAGCCAACCTACACAAGTAAATTCACACTAAATATTTATTCCCACTTTATATTATGTATCTTTACTTCTACATCAATAATAATAAATAGTTTAGTACGATGAACTTATCTTTTTCCTGCTGTATTGCAAAACAGTTTTGACTCCATTGAGGTGAGAAGGGTTTAAAATAGGAACAGGTTTGGTTGTATTGATTAGGTTTAAGAGTGGGTTAAGGTGTAAGCAGGGTTGTTCTGTGCTTTAGGGGGCCGAACGGACTGAAGGCGACCCCCAGAATGCGGTTGTGAATGGATCGACGGGGAACCAATCCACTTCCAACTACCCTCTACGCATCAACCCCCTAACTCACACTTGGCTTGGGACAGCCCTGAGTGTAAGGGAAGGGACAACAGTATAATTGCAGATGGAATTACAGAACTTAATTACAGACATAAATACATACAGGTATTTTTTATATAAGCCAAAGGGCACTGTAAAAATGTACATATTAAGTGCATTATATCAAATAAATCATTTAATTCCATTACACATAATAACCCACTGAAAATGTGCATTGACATGTCAAGCTGTTTAGCAACAACACTGTACAAATAAACCAAGATCTTAAATAAGACACTTGGTCTGGCAGACACCCAAAGCACCAAGGCAGTTTACTGGTGAAGTGCACTTAAGGGTCATTACACTTTCTGCAAGGCTTCACAGAGCACATTATCTCCCTCTGACCACACCTTTAAGCAGTGGGCATCCCACAGAATGAAGTACACCACAAAGTGATGTGACTACCTGCCCAAGGGCATGTGGTTACCCTGGAGATGCCACTGTTAGAGTAAACCTGTGGGCACCCACATGTGGTAAGTCCCTGATAGACTGTAAGAGAAAGGACATCATTACAGTGGCTGTTAGTAGTCGGGCAGCACTGTCTTCAATTGCATTCACGAGGTGAGTGAGTCACCCTGCTGATGCCCGGGAGAGTTTGTTCATTAAATAGGTAAAAATACACCCAAATAAAAGGAACGCGCCAATTACACGGGGCGTAAGGAGCGCATATGTGCCTCCAAGTTTAGTCACTTCACCTCCAAACACTACCCTGGATAAACCCGAAAGACACAGTCAATGGCATTCAATGCGACGTGTAAGTCGTGTAATTTGGGAAAATGAGAGGGTAACCGAATCACATCGATGCTCGCGAGGGAACTCACGCGAGCAGCGTTTCCTCAGCACGCTAGGCCTCCCGATTAAGCATCGCACATGGTGTTGATATAATTAATTTGTTTGTATATTTGGTTTATAGAGGTTCTTAAGCGAACTGGAATAGAATTAATTGTAGACCTCTGTAACCATGTTTGGGAAAGAATTAGGTTGTTCAATCAAGTGATTCCGCTCTCAAAATGTTAAGACAATAAAAATGAGGTCTCGAGGGATTTTCTGTCCTAGAGCGGTAAGCATTTTTGGTGAACGAAAGGAACCCAAACTTCCGCACGTTCTTTCGTTATTACAGGGAATGAACCAAATATATCATTAAACGATATGTGATTTTAAGTATATAATGTTGGTCTATAATATCAAATAGAAATGAGCTTACATCAATATTTTAATATTTTAATTTAATTTTAAATATTTTATAACTTTGCAAGCGTAATTGCTAACCTAGAAAACGCCTTTTATCCTGGGGCAGAATGTACAGCCTTTTAATGTAGCCAACTTGACATTAATTTGAAAATTGTATAGAATAGTTTTTTTCTAAACTGACTAGGCCTATGTATATATTGTATCAGTAGGCTAATAACATATAGGCTATAATATGCCTATATATGACAATAAACGAGTACAGACAGAAACACTCCATATTTCATCTATAAGCCAAATAAATTGGTGCTAGAATGCTTCTGTCCTCTCCCCATCTCATTGACTTATTTCTCCACTTGACTCCTATGTATCCATTAATCTGTCTCATGTCAAAATTGTGACTGTTTTGAACATCATATAATGAGGTGAAGCTGCTTCTGATGAACAGCATCCAATCACCAGCTCTGGCTGATTTAAGTAACTCAATACAGCTGTCATGCAGTCGGGTGATGGACGCGTTCCAGACGTGAACCCACACAAGGGAATATACACTGTTGCACTGGCTGACTGTCTCCCGGTAGCCTCCCCCTGCAGGCCGGCGAAACCGGCATAAAACAATCCCTGTATGTTCGCCGTCTGAGCCGCCAGCTGGGAAACACGAGATGAGTCCTGTATTCATGTTCCCGGGCGCGCTTGAATAAAGCACAGAGGCGAAAGCGGTTCGTGTGGTTTGCGCACAGGATTTTAGAGCGGAGAACATGTGAGAGAGGAATGGGAAACTGGAAACTGGATTACACTTTACAGAAAGACGCAGAAGAAGGGAACGTTAAGGTACGTTCATTCAGCCTACTGTTTTCAGTTATGACTTGTAAATGTTTTCACTGTCGCGTCACAGTCTTTATAAAGTAGCCTATGTAACAGGGATGATTCGTAAAGTTTGGTTTATTTCCATCGCTCTCAATGGATTGCAAGTAGGCTACCACAAATGTTGACTTTTTTATCCTACATCGTTTCCTTTCCATGGGAATGTAGCCTAAATAAATGTAAAAATGGATAAGTGCGGTTACAATGCTTTTATCACATCATTGGTAAAATACAAACATACATGTAAAATGTACAGACACATTTTGTTATTGATGTCTATGAAATGCGCTAATACCGGTCAACGCAACATATTGTGTACATTCCAGTGTCAAACACGCACCATTCATTCTGAACGGATTAAATGGAGCCTAATGCAAGTTTGCATAAACTGTACAGAAGTTTCTACAATTCCTTCAATATTCCTCAATCAAGCCTGTCTTAGACTCACGATCTTAATGAGTTTTGCGCGTTTTGTTTTGGCTGAGGGGATTTTCCGGCTATTTTAAATGAAATGTAGCCTAATGTTGCCTTCACCTACCGAAAATTATGTTTACAAATGTATGTTTGGGTCAACCCAGGAATATAGTGTAGACAATTGACCTTTTATTCTGTTTCACAGGATTTTGCCAAGGCGCAGCGGCTCCGTTGAGTAGGACATCCCCACGGCGGCCAAGGCGCGTTCAGCGGACTGACACAGGGGGAAAGAAGGACTTGTATACCAAAGATGAACACAATTGTGTTTAATAAGTTAAGTAGCCAAGTTTTATTCGAAGAGAAGGCGAATGAGGTGGAAAGAAGCAGTCGAAATTATTTGGAGGTGATAGATGGACAGCATCAGGACCTGCACTCCAGCAGCCCCGTCATCAAAGACAGCTCAGCCATCCGGCACAGGAGATCCGGGTATGTCAGAGACTTCAGTGTCGTTTGTAAAATGTACTGCAGGTTCATGAACATGCCTACATACAATACTGCAAAGGAATGATTTCAATTATGCACTGTAATATTTTAACCATGTTTCAAGTTGCATCTTTGTTTACATCCATTTCTCGATTTTCTTAAAGAGATAGTTAACCCAAAAATGAATATTGTGTCACCATTTAGGCTAATGTTACCCCAATGTTATTCCAGACCTGTAAGTTTCTTTGCTCTGTTGAACACGAATGACGATATTTTGAAGAATGTTAGTGACCAGGCATTAGACAATTGACTTCTATCTTTTCACAATGCTTTCATGTCAACTGTCTGGTTACAAAAATTCTTCAAAATATCTTCTTTTGTGTTCAACAGAACAAAGAGACTCGTACAGTTTTGGAACAACATAGGGGTGAATAAAATTAGTCAAATTTGTTAATTTTGGGGTTTAATATCCCTTTAAGTCAATCGAAATAGTCCTAATGTTTAGATCATCAACAGGTGTACATTAGCCGCCCTTTGATTTGACTTTTTTTCTTTTTTTTTACTTTGACGTTTTCAAAATTAGTAGGCCTGTTGTTTTCTTTTTTTGTTTGTTCGTTTTTTGTAGTAGATATAGGCTAACTGCTTTCGCGTTATTTATTTTTCATGACGGAATAATTAGCCTAATTATGGTAAGATACTTAACACATTAACACATAAATGAAAGGCTGTATAAGTCATATGTGGTCATTTTAATGCTGTTAATGCTTTTAACCGCGTGACAGCACATATAGCCGTGTTAAAGATAAACATCAAGTTGTTCAATTTCAATGCCAGCGGCAGTGGCTCGTCCAACTGTTTGACTTTTCATAGACTTTTTTGTTTTCTTTCCATAGATTTTGCGCTCAGTTGTGGTTAGAGAGCATCTGGTTTGAATTCACAGCCTGTTCGCCGACTTCTTATCTAGGATACGTTGAGGTTTGAAAAAGAGAATAGCAGGAAATTAATATTCACAATTCATTTAAGTCGCTGTCGATGGTGCTGAATTAGCAGGGGCTTGTCGTTCGGGTACATGAGGTCATTCGTGTTCGGTAGCAAATTTAAAACACGTACGGGTCTGTTTCTAATAAATAAACATTTCCTTCAACTGTATGTGTGGTCCAGTCAATCACGAATATTTTTGTAGTGAGGGCGCAAGAAGAAACCATGTCATCTTTGCCCTCCGAACTCATCGCGTTCAGCCTCACCGCCCTAAGCTGTTTACCTCAACCTGTTTTTTATTTGCAGACAACACAGTGCTTCATTATACGACTGCGATACACAGCAACACCGAAGCTAAATGTGATGTCTTGTGAAAAAAACTTGTGCAAACATCCTCCGCTGCGGGTGCGTCTGGCTCGCGCTTATTGAAGGTCCGTTTGCGCGAGTAAGCGGAGCCAATAGGATAACACTACAGCCGCTCTGCTCGCCTCAAGGGGAATATCACTGCTAATGAAAATTATTAATATAAACACAGAGGTGTGTGTCGCCGATATCGAGAACA
>JAOTRC010000014.1:12683436-12693616 GCA_027497675.1 Cyprinella lutrensis | reverse complement strand
TTCATGTCCATTTATAATCTTTACACATAAGCTTGGATACTTGCATGGCTAAAAAACAGCTAATTTCAAGACGCTGATGTCACGTCAGGTCGTCACGTGGGTCAACCCGCTTGGTCAGACGCTCAAAAGTACAACACGTTCGGATAGACGTTCGGTCGGTCGGTCGGTCGTTCGGATGTTTGATTTTGGCACGGAGTAAGCGCCATAAGTGCTTACAGATTAGGAGGCATCGCTGCATTTGTAATGTTATACTTTTAGAATAGGTTAACATCTGGGTATCTCTCCACTGGAACCGTGTAAGTTTCACGTTTGAGGGGGTTAAACCGTGACATCTTCACGTTTTCCAAAGTGGACCAACGTGATTATTTCAAGTCTTTTCGTGATACCGGTTGTGCAGAAGCATCGTTAATTTTTTTCTCAGCCTTTTTCCTGGTTGCTTTTATAAACAGACAATCATTTATTTAACGGTGCCTTTTTAAAATACACTAGTTGGCCTATAAGGCCTTGTAAAATTACCATTAAGTAGAATTTTTTTGTACTTCACTTTCACCATGTCCATTATTATAGTGTGGTGACTCTGACATTACAATGAACAAAGTAATTATGAAATTAAGTTTATTTTATTTATAACAGGACCATGCTGAACAGCCAATAGGAGCGTTGCTGATCACTGTTTTTGCTATCGATACTGCGCAGTTATCTCAGATAACTCAATCCAGCTATACTAATCATAACCGGCAGGAGTGTTTGAAGAACCCAGTTAGCCAGATCACGATTAGCACAATGATATCATCTTAGATGTTTCATTTGATCTTGGATGTTTTAAGCAACGTACGAAGAACGAGCCCCCAGTGCTAAATTTGATTGGTATGAAGTGTTGTGGTATAAGAAAGAAACTGCTTGGGGTTTCATTCAGCATGTAGCTGAAACAAACCAGACAGGATGCTTAAACACAGATGTTTTATTACAGTCAGTGCAACACTCCAAACATTTTTATAGCATCGTATAGCAGCCGGGCCATAAATCAGCGTCGGGGTATGTTCGTGTGTTCATCCTCTGTGTTTAAGTGAACCGGACAGAAGCGTAGGCTTACAGACATGCACACTGTGATTAACACACCACAATGGGGCGTCAGGACTCAACCACAAACACTCACCCACAATCTTACACTTACATGCGTAAACACAAAAACATCCTAGCTTACTATCTAAAGTTCTCTCGTTTTCCTTCTCCTTTTTTTTTCTTTAATTCACATGCTGAGGCGTTACAACTGCAGGGATGTTGCTGGCTCTCTGACAGACTGCATGTTTGTTGGCCGCATCGCTTAACATAAGCACACAACATCTGCACACAATTCAGTCATTCAGACATTCAGTCAGAACGCTTATCATCCCCCTGTGCTTAACAGTGGCCTCCAAACACACACACACACACACACACACACACAGTGTATTTGGTGCTTTAATTAGATGTTTTAGAGAAGGACACACACTCTGTGGTTAGAAGAGGAATGCCCAGTCTTTGCCTCTCACATCTGTCTCATCCTACAAAAAACTTCCATCTTTTCTTACACTTGAATAGCATATACAGTCCTTGTCAGCAGCCTGGCTTAACCTGTATCCTCTAATTCCTTCATCTTCTGGTCAAATGTAAACTTGTCATATAGAATTTATGTGCTCAAATTGAACGGAAAATGACTGAGTTGACGCTTGTGGAATTTTATCAATTATTAGCAGTTCCATCAGGTATTTCAGTAAATATTTTGATGCGCTAAATCTTGTTGCTCAAAAATCCTTGGATTCAAACTTGGCTATTGAAATATTTCTAGAGGAAATCTTGCTGAGTCTTGCTGTACATATTTGAATTATCTCTTGGTCACAACACACATTGAGAAAAGCACAGAATTACAAACACATAATAAAACCCAAAAGGTCAAAAGTAAAGAAATAAATGGAGATGTTATAAAAAGTCATTTTTATATTTGACTTCTTATCTTCTGACATGTTTCTGTGGGATTCACTCAAATATTGAGAACTGTCCCTCATTATATAAAATGCATGTGTAGACTTATATTTCTCTAATGTCTGGACTAATTTATTAAGCGAGTATGTAAATATATATATAGAAGTTCCAATACATTGGTATTAAATGCATTTTCGGAGAATTTATATTTCAAGTTTTGACTGCAAATGTCACGTCCATAACGCTGAAATTGCTCAATTTTAATTAAATAGTTTTGTGGTGTGGGTTTACGTATTTTAATTATAAAATACGTAGACCTACAACTTAACTTCAAATAATAGGCTACTGATAGTAATTTAAAGATGTAGTAGCCTAGGATCTGGATGGTAAGGATAACTCTGGGAGTTGGAAAGGGATGTATTGCGGTTCTGCCTTCTCACACAACGTGACATAGGTTCGTGGATTTGAGTATCGCGATTTCAGTTTTTTATCGCGTATCGTTACAGCCCTTTTAAAATAGTTTAAAACATCTCCACTTAAAACGCTATTGGTCTCAATTATTTAAATAAAGTTACAGTATGACTTTGCCTGAAAAAAGTTCCATCAGAAGATATTTTTTCACTTTAATAATTTGAATTAGTTTTATACTAATTTTTTTTTTCTCCTGTTTTGTTTGGTTAGCTCTGGTTGATGTCGCTGTACATAAAAAATGTTGTGACGGTTGGTCGGTGTGGTATTATCCGGTTGCTCTTCTCGTCGACGATTGATGGAACAGGGGCAAATCAGGGCCCAATCAGATTTAGAACCGCCCCTGGAACTGTCATTATACAAGCGCATCATGTAACATGGTTCAAGTTGTTTACTATGCATATGAAATGTCTCAGTCGTTTAGAGGGAAAGTTTTGTTGCACAGACGTTTCATCAGGTCTGTCGTTCCCTTGTCTGAGCTCAGTAATTATGTGCTACACAGAAGATCTAAGCAGCAGACACACTCTTCACACGTTTGAGTCAAGATAGAGCCTTGCAGTGAAATCCTAGCTCACTTAGGAGGCATTCACTCACGCAATCCAAACCCTGTATCCTAGGAAATATTGCGTTTGTGTGAACTCCAGGGTGTTTACCTTTGTTTCCTGCATTATGGAATGGTTGTCAAGGTAGTAAGTGTGCACTAAAACTGTCTTTAAAAAATGTTGACTTTAGGATGTGGAGTGAGTGATGTGGCTCTAATGTGCTGAAACAACTATTGTATATTGGCCCGTGGAGTGAACCTTCTCAAACGAGTAAATTAAAACCAAAAAAAGTATCCACACACATAGTTTAAAATGAGATTACTAATTCAAAGGAATTTGAGAGTTCAAGATTATATAGATTTTACTCAAGACTTACATGTTTTAAAGGGATAGTTCACCCAAAAATGAAAATTCCTCATTTACTCACCCTCAAATTCACACACGTTTGTAACAAATTGAGGGTGAGTAAAAGATGACAGAAGTTTAGGGTAAACTATCCCTTTAAATTGTGCTGAAAACATCAAATACAAGTTAAGAGAAGAGATAAATAAAAATGGTGGAACTGTGAATGATAATGGTCTGATTTTATTCATGGCTTTTGATAACTAAAGTATTAACTTGTTTGAAATTGTTACATGAGGGACAATGTCATTTCAGAGAAAACATTTTGGACCTTCCAACTGCTATTGTATTACAATCAGCATCAATGCCCCTAGTTAGTTAAAATCAAAAATAAAATCAAAGGCATGTCTCATAAATCATCCAGTAATAAAACGTAATATCTCTTATTTATGATCTTTAATGGATCACTATCTGATGGGACTAGAGGTGGCTCAGCAAATAATATGAGATGAATGATGGGGTGTTTTTTAAAGAATGATCAACAGAACGGAAAGATCAACTTAACACACTCTCTCCAAGGCTGAGATATCATATTGGAATGCCAAAAGGGTTTTGATGAGAAAGATGATACTTTTATTAGTTTTGTTACCAAAAAGAAGAATGAAACTATACAATCTATGACTACAGTTGTTCTACCAAAGTTATTTATCTTTACGGTCACTTTGCTGAATATTTTTTTGGTGTTTTTTTTTTTTGTTTGTTTGTTTTTTAATCTCACACTAACATTTTGAACGGTAGTGTAGGTACTGTACCATTATTTCAAGCTATGGGATGTTCTTACTTATTTTTGCACATTTTATGTACCCTTTAGTTTATCACATGTATATTTGAAATATTCGTATTTTGCATACATTTATGTATTTTTCCTCTGAAAATTTCAATCTAAGAATAGATCCAACTCAAAGATCCAACCCTTCTCTGCCTCACCTTCTGTATATCAGTAATCAGTCTCTCAGTGCCAAATTTGATCTTACACACTCACTTGCATTTGGGAGGTCTCTGCTTTCAATAATCCAGTCAAGAGTTTTCAATGTGCTGGACGGGTCATGCAGAAGAGAAGGGTGATTAAAGGAAAATGTGACCTTGTCTCTTCCTGTAATGGGCAGGAAATCAAAATATTGACATTTTATAGTTCACCTCTCTTTTTTTGCCAATTGTCTTGTCTTTTGCGCAATTTGTATTGACATATTTTCACGTATCCCGCATCATCTAGATGTTGACCCAGCAGCACGGGCCCAGGTCGGGGAGTTTCATAAGCCGATGTACCAGAGCGTCATCAAGAAGGAAGGTGGTGCAGTGGGGGCGGGTCTTCGAGCCGCTGCTGACGCATCATTGTCTGATGACTATGTGTCGCCACCCAAATACAAGAGCAGCCTGTTGCACCGTTACCTTAACGACTCGCTCCATCACGTAATGGTGGCCAACGGCGTAATGGACGCTCGGAGGAGGAACCACTCAGGCTCTTTCAGCTCTAATGAGTATGATGAAGACCTGCTGTCACCATCTTCTTCAGAGGCAGAAGCCAACTTTATCTACAGGACTGGTGAGCTGCTGCCAGTCTTACATTCTTTCCATCTCTGTGTGTGTGTGTGTCTCTTGCTCTTTGAGAAGAAGAAGGGCATCTTGAAGCAGTTTCATCAGCCCAGTATCAGCTGTGTTTGAATCCATGTATGATTTGGGCTTCTTGTCCTGCAACGAGTCACAGAAGGGTCATTTGTTTCTCTATTCTCTCTCATACATATAAATCATTTCATTTAAACTTGACATCTGAAAATATGTTTTTAATAGTATGAAAATACTAATATCTTAAAAATATTACAGTTCAATAGTTCAAAGAATCTGTGCTTCTGTATCAGGCTTTGTACTTTTGATGAAATGTTTTAGGTCAGGCAAGTTTAGATTTGAACTTGCAAAGAAGTAGGATGTACTGTAGAGGAAACTTAGCTCATAATGGTTTAGTCTTCAGCCCATTAACTATCATTACTTCTTTAATCATTGTGACAGTTATTGTCTCTTCTCCATATCATTATTTTTTTTCAGTATTACACACATATTAGTTTTTTCTAACTGCAAAGAAATGTCAAATCTTTCATCAAAACAGCGTTCATGAGGGTAGTTTTAGGAGTAGGTTTAGGGGATAGATTATACAGTTTGTACAGTATAAAAATCTTTGTCTATAGAATAAACATCTGTAGTATAAAAATAGATTTTTAACTATAGTATAAAAATCTATAGTCTATAGTGTGTGTGTGTGTGTGTGTGTGTGTGTGTATGTGTGTATAAACTCTCTTCGAGTCTGCAGCGTCTGAAAGTTCAAACTATGACCTGAAGAATTTCCTGAGGTCATTGCAAATCTCAAAAAAAAAAAAAAAATGTCATACCATAGGTCACTAAAGAAAGTGAAATTGTCTATTCAGCGGTTTCAGCTTTTAAATTCTATAAGACATTTTGAGGTTCTTAAAACTGATAAGAGTAGAAATGTTTATTTTTTCACATTTGATATTTTCATTTCAAATGAGATTAAGTGGGTGATGTGCAGTTTTTGGGGTTAGAAATATTCATATATAATTCTTTTTATTAAGTACTTAATACATTTATTCAGCAAGAATGCATAAAATTGATCATAAGTGACAGTTTCAGAACATTTCTATTTTAAATAAATGTTTTTTCTTTTCAAATTTTCTATTCATTAAAGAATCCTGAAAAAATGATCAAGGTTTCCACAGAAATATTAAGCAGCACAGCTGTTTTCAACATTGATTATAATAAGAAACGTAGTGATGCTGAAAATTCAGTTTTACCACCACAAAAATAAATTATATTTTAAAATATAGACTATATAAAGAGAAACCATTATTTTACCATTATTTCGAATAAATGCACCATTGGTGAGCATACGAGACTTCTTTCCAAAACATTATACAATCTTACCGACCCCAAATTTTTGTATGGTAGTGTATTATTTAGTAAGACTTTTTGGAAAACAAACACCAAATAATAAGTAAGTAAGTAAGTAAGTAAATAATTAAATTGCCATTTTCCGTCAATTTCCTCTTCGCAGCTGCTTGATAATGGCTTTATTCGCTTTCACCTAACACAGGCTTTCTCATTTAACAAAAAAGGCAAGCTTCACCATAGTTTAAGACTCTCTAACTCGTCTGTTTGAGGTCAGCGTTGGTTAGGAGTATCACGGCAGGGAGCATCTGCAGTCTCACAGTCGGCTGTGTTTGCTCCCATGTGCTGTTTAAGTCCTCCAGGTGTTTGTGATGTTATCACAAATCTTTTGGACAATCCAAAATGACAAATATGCTTCAGGAGAGTTCTGGCAATTATTTAAGCCCTGTTCATCATCATCTGGAAGGATGTCAGCCCCTATTGATCATTCGTAGGAATTTATGTGAGATTTGGTGTCGGGACCAAAGTCTGTGAGCGCATGTATTCGCTCTCTTCTCCTCGATAAGGAGCCACAGGGTTTCTTCAGGTCAGAACAGTGCATTTTTGTCCTGACAGGATTCATAACTGATAACATTGTTTGCTCCTCACTTCTTCGCTTACATATTATTGTTCACATCAAGCCTCTAGGATCTCGCCATGCAGTCTTTGTTTTACTTTGTTTCTCATTTTATTTAGCCATTTCTTACTGACAAACATGGTTTGCATTATCTCGGAGATGAGGAACAAAATGCTGGAATTCTCTTCAGATCCAAAAGCTGTTGCTAACTACCTTTTGGACCAGTGTTTAAACTCCCTGTGTGCTATGTGAAGTCGAGGTTGCTTGTGTAGACACCTGCTGAGAGAGACAATGAGAAAGAGCTTTAGTGTGTTTATTTAATATAATCAGTTATACTCTTAATTTCATGGTAAATACCATTTCCTGGCTAAGGACACTGATGGCTTTGTGAAGTAGATGGTCTGTTTGTCATTTTGCGCATGAGTATATGCCAGACAAACGGTTTAGAAGCACAGGATCATACACGGCAACAATTGCGTAACCGGGAATAAGGGATCAATCAGAATGAAAAACAGCAATAAACGCTGAATTAAACTGATATTGAATTTGTCATTCAATCGTATTACTGGAGAAAAAGGCTTTGCATAATTTCCTTCTAAGGTTTCTCTCTCTTTTATTCTCTGCTATTCGCTTTCCTTCCATTTTTTTCTTTCTGCATTCCAAAAAATCTTCATACAAACATTCCTCAAGTTTCAGATTAATATGGCATAAGGTTGATTTTTTTTTTTGAACAGATGTCTGTCTGTCTGTCTCTACACTGTGTAAGCCAAGTAGCTAATGTTTTAGCCCAGACGTCTTTTAACCGGTGGATTCTGAGATGCCACTTTGGTTTAATGTAGCTTAATGGAACAAATTGGATCTAAAAGGAGCTCTCTCCTCCTTTCTATCACTCCTCAGCTCACTTGAAGTTTTAGAGATCAGACGTGGCATAGGAGCTGTCGGGCCAGCTAAGCCTCAAACTCTCTGATGGAAAACTAAAGAGGCCATTGTATAAGAAAAATACGAAATAAAGCGCAACAGGAACCCTGATGGGAGTTTCATTGAAAACAAGAAGCGAGAGAATTCCAGGGTGCATGCCAGGGATTTTATGTCAAATTGCACTTTAATGGGATATTTAATGGGAGGAATCTCACTTCGTGTTTTCCCTGCATGCGTGGTATTGGGTTTAGGGCCGTCCTGTATGATATTGATCAACATGCCGCACTCTCAGAGCAGACGAGAGCTCGCAGTAAAGTGAGAGCATGCAGGAAAATATTTCTCAGAACGTTGTCTAGCGCTTTAGATGTATTTTCACATGTTGCATCGGGGCTGGTTGTTCAGGAATCTCAGCCACATACAGTAAAGAGCACCGTTTACTCTAGAGCGATGTTATTTGTCCTCATATTGCTTTCAACAGGGTCCTTGTGATCCAGTTATTGTTACATATGTGTCAGAAAAGAGGTTTATGAATATATTATATGCTTCAGTGAACAAACGAATGAGATGTAAGTGATATATTTCAATATTTAAAGGTTTGTTGTGCACCAAATTCGGCATATTAAAACGATTTTCTGAAGGAACTTGTGACATTAAAGCCTGGAGTAAGGCTGCTGAAAAATTCAGCTTTGCCATCACAGAAATAAATTACATTTTTAAATAGGAAGCAGTTATTTTAAATAGTAATAATATTTCACAAAATTATGATTTTTACTTGATTTTTTTTTTGTCCTGGTAAGCATAAGAGACGTCTTTCAAAAACATTCAAATATCTTATAGACCCCAACATTTTGAATGGTGAGTTGTATTGAGGATATTAATGAGGATTTCTTCTAAATTAGATGATTATAGTAGTGTTTTAGCAATTTAACTAAATATACAGAACCGCTCTGCCAATTGTTCCCCAAACCACTAAAGAAAAGCAACATAAAAAAGTGATTGATTGATTTACAAGTCAGTCAGCTTCCATCATACTGCATACAAGTATTGGGGTTTTGTCCAGAATAAACTGCAGTGTGGAACAGTCCTTTTGCCATTTATTCAAAGCTGGCTATGGGAGACAACTCTATGGTGGTGATATGATAAAGTTCAGTTTTTATATTGTTAAGCATTCTCCTCCAATGTCCATATAAAATGGAGAAATTCTTTATATTTTTGTGATCTGTAATAAGTCTGAAAAAAGTCTGAAATTTTGCCAAAGAAAAAAAAAGAACATTTATGGAATGGTTCTCTTTTTCCAATCAGTATTTTTGCTGTGCTTTAGTGTGTCAGCTGTGCGCTGGGAAGTATTTCTTCACAGAAACAAAAATGTCACCTGTGTTTTATGACATGAAAAGACCTTCTTTTTCAAGGTCAGTGGATATTAAACTGAGACAGGAGGCAGAAATATGTTAATCAAAAACAGAGAGGCTTGACAAGGCCACCGGGGCTCATAGGTGCCAGTCACTTATAAGAGTCCTGCAGACTCATTGGACTAAAGCCACCAAAAGAAAATACTTTAAAAGTCATTGTCCAAGAAAAGTACAATCATCAGAGCACATTTCAGGCCAGCCTCACGGCATTCAGAGGTACAGTAGGTGGCCAATTCCTCCAAGCCTAAACATGCAACCGAGCGGGAGCACGTAAATTCAGGCATTATTAATGTGCAGGGCCTGCTGTTCATCTGATGATTGACAGCCATGTGTGTGTACAGCTGGAAACACGCAGCACACTTTTATTGCTGTTTTTGCAGTTGTACTACACATCTAACCACATACTGTAGGCTACATAAAAACATTGAGAGTCTGATGCCATTCAAAAGTTTGAAGGTCTCTCTTACTCTCAAAGCACGACAGGCTTTGGCTAACATATTTTAGCATTGTTTGACAGAGACATACAGTGCTGGGGGAGGGATGTGTAATTTAGAGAAACAGCCTGGCATGGACATGTCATTTAAAGAGTACATGCTGAACTGTGGATTGCAGTTACAATGACTGATCCAGCTCTTCTGTGCACATCTTAAACCTTTATTTCATCTCTAACTTCAAAACTGTAATATTCGACTTAACAAGTTAAGATTTAGTTATTTTAGTAAATATATAACACATTCTCATACACGATGAATTCCACGCGTACCAGATGTGGGCCGGATCTGGGCCAATACTGTTGCTGTCTGGGATAACATTCCCTTGCCCTCTTTTTAATCCACATTAAAACTGTATTTTGAAATATATTTGAATTTATAAGGTAAATGATACACTTTAGGGCCTGTAACTGGTCACTGTTTCAAATAAAAATAAATTAATTTAATATAAGACTCCAGCATCCCCACAAGGCCATA
>JAOTRC010000014.1:12662394-12675221 GCA_027497675.1 Cyprinella lutrensis | reverse complement strand
TGATCAGCATGTAGCTAACATGATTAGCATGCTGTTAGCATCATGCTAACACAATTAGCATTTTGTGAACATCATGCAAGCATGTTTTTACCAAGAACCTATCATGATTAGCCTGTAGCTAGCATGATCCTAACATGATTAGCATGTAGCTAGCATGATTAGCATATTGCTAGCATCAAGCTAATACAATTCGCATGTTGTTAGCATCATGCTAGCATGTTTTTATCAAGAAGCTAGCATGATTAGCATGTAATTAGCATAATGCTAGCATTATTAGCATGTTGCTAGCATGATGTTAACATGATTAGCATGTTGCTACCATAATGCTAGCACAATTAGCATGTTGTTAGAATCATGCTAGAGTGTTATTTACCAAGAAGCTAGCATGATTTGCATGTAGCTAGCATGATGCTAGCATAATTAGCATGTTGCTAGCATCATGTTAACACAATTAACATGTTGTTAGTATCATGCTAGTATGTTTTTAGCAAGAAGCTGACATGATTAGCATGTAGCTAGCATGATGCTAACATTAATAACATGTTGTTAACATGATGCTAACACGATTAGCATATTGCTAACATGCTAACATGTTTTTAACAAGAAGCTAGCACAATTAACATGTTGCTAGCATGTTTTAGCAAGAAGCTAGCACAATTAGTATGTTGCTAGCATAATGCTAGCATGTTTTTAGCAAGAAGCTAGCATGATTAGCATGTAGCTAGCATCATGCTAGCATGATTAGCATGTAGCTAGCATCATGCTAGCATGATTAGCATGTTGCTAACATGATTAGCATATAGCTAGCATCATGCTAACATGATTAGCATGTTACTAGCATCATGCTAACATGATTAGCATGAAGCTAGCATCATGCTAGCATGATTAACATGTAGCTAGCATCATGCTAGCATGATTAGCATGTTGATAGCATCATGCTAGCATGTTTTTAGCAAGAAGCTAACATGATTAGCATGTAGCTAACATCATACTAGCATGATTAGCATGTTGCTAGCATCATGTTAGCACAATTAGCATGTTGCTAGCATAATGCTAGCATGTTTTTAGCATCATGCTAGCATGATTAGCATGTAGCTAGCATCATGCTAGCATGATTAGCATGTTGCTAGCATCATGCTAACATGATTAGCATGTTGATAGCATCATGCTAGCATGTTTTTAGCAAGAAGCTAGCATGATTAGCATGTAGCTAGCATCATACTAGCATGATTAGCATGTTGCTAGCATCATGCTAGCATGATTACCATGTTGCTAACAAGAAGCTAGCATGATTAGCATGTAGCTAGCATCATGCTAGCAAGTTTTTAGCAAGAAGCTAGCATGATTAGCATGTAGCTAACATCATGCTAGCATGTTTTTAGCAAAAAGATAGCATGATTAGCATGTAGCTAACATCATGCTAGCATGATTAGCATGTTGCTAGCATCATGTTAGCACAATTAGCATGTTGCTAGCATGTTTTTAGCATCATGCTAGCATGATTAACATGTAGCTAGCATCATGCTAGCATGATTAGCATGTTGCTAGCATCATGCTAGCATGTTTTTAGCAAGAAGCTAGCATGATTAGCATGTTGCTAGCATCAAGCTAGCATGTTTTTAGCAATAAGCTAACATGATTAGCATGAAGCTAGAATAATTAGCATCATGAAAGAAAGAAAGAAAGAAAGAAAGAAAGAAAGAAAGAAAGAAAGAAAGAAAGAAAGAAAGAAAGAAAGAAAGAAAGAAAAAAGGAAAGAAAGTAAAAAGAAAGGAGGGAAAGAAAAAGCAAAAGAAAGGAAGAAAAAGAAAGAAAGAGAGAAAAAGAAAATGAAGAAAAAAGAAAGAAAGTGAAAGAAAGAAAGATCGAAAGTGAAAGAAAATGAATGAAAGAAAGAAAAACAAGAAAGAAAGAAAAAAGAAAAGAAAGAAGGGAAAGAAAAAGCAAAAGAAAGGAAGAAAAAGAAAGAAAGAGAGAAAAAGAAAAAGAAAAAGAAAAAGAAGAAAGAAAGAAAGAAAGAAAGAAAGAAAGAAAGAAAGAAAGAAAGAAAGTGAAAGAAAGAAAGAAAATGAAAGAAAAAAGATAGAAAGAAAGAAAAAGAGAAAGAAAGAAAGTGAAAGAAAGATCGAAAGAAAGAAAAAGGAAAGAAAGAAAGTGAAAGAAAGAAAATGAAAGAAAGATAGAAAGAAAGAAAAAGAGAAAGAAACAAAGAAAGATCGATAGAAAGAAAGAAAGAAAGAAAGTGAAAGAAAGAAAGAAAGAAAGAAAGAAAGAAAGAAAGAAAGAAAGAAAGTAAAAAGAAAAAGAAAGGAGGGAAAGAAAAAGCAAAAGAACAGAAGAAAAAGAAAGAAAGAAAGTGAAAGAAAGAAAGAAAGAAAGAAAGGAATGTAAAATGAAAAAGAAAGGAGGGAAAGAAAAAGCAAAAGAAAGGAAGAAAAAAAGAGAAAAGAAAAAGAAGAAAGAAAGAAAGAAAGAAAGAAAGAAAGAAAGTAAAAAGATAAAGAAAGGAGGGAAAGAAAAAGCAAAAGAAAGGAAGAAAAAGAAAGAAAGAGAGAAAAGAAAAAGAAGAAAGAAAGAAAGAAGGTAAAAAGAAAAAGAAAGGAGGGAAAGAAAGAGAGAAAAGAAAGAAAGAAAGAAAGAAAGAAAGAAAGAAAGAAAGAAAGAAAGAAAGAAAGAAAGAAAGAAAGAAAGGAGGGAGGGAGGGAGGAAGGAAGGTCATTTTATTATTATTATTACATATTTTTCCCTGATGAGAATATCCTTGACTATTCCTAAAGTAAATTCTCCACACACCCAGATGTAAGTAAATGTATGCATTCAAGTTTTGGATGCATGCTGCAGGACACTGTCACCCAGTGTTTGATATGTAATGTCACATATCTTAAATAAACCACTTATTTCCAATAAAATCAGTTTTAAGTAATATGCACTGCATCATGCATTTTTGTCATGCACTTTATTTTGTTTATGTATTCAGACGCTTTGCATTTGTTGCATAAGCTTATTGAATGGACATTTTCAATGCAATGCATTTTTGGATATAAGGCATTGCAGCAGGCAGAGAGAGTTACTCACAGTGACAGCACAACCAGCCAGTGACTGACTCAACACTGAGGGAAAGTGACACAGACTGGAGTAGTGGGTAGCTTGGACCCTGTAAAAACAGACACTGTACACAAATGAACCCATCTGTGTTGCAGAGCTCTCTCTATTTCGGACTAGTTTCCCTTTCAGCAGAAGTACAAGAGTCTAGAAAACTTGTCGAGAACTCTTCATTTGAGGAAAAAAAACTGACACAGATTTGACCCTGAAGAATTATATTCAGGGTCGAGAAATGATGATGCCCTTAACAGTGGATTTATACCTTACTGATTTATGCTGACACAACTAGACATTTTATGTGTCCAAAAGTCCAGACAGAATGTTTTTATATCTGGTAAAACTTGTACATTAGGGAGCTGTCTCCTCATGTCTTCAGTCTTTTGTGAGTTATTTCAAATCAGCTTGCAACTTAGGCTTATTTAAAAAGCTTTGTAAGAGTTGGTTTTACTTTTAATGTAATTGCAAGAGGATTGATCAAATGTTTTATATTGTGTCTTTCTGGATGCCAAAATTACTCAATGCTCGTTCATAACTCTCCTGTTCGAACTCAACAAAATGAACGAATCTTTTTTCCGAGTCAATTCATTTGTTTTGTTCGTTGAATGAATCAAATGTCTTGGAAAAATATATTTCTTCATTTTGAGCTTATAAAACTTAAACTTTTTTTTTATTTTATTTTTATTTTTTTTGATGAGCAATCGTTTCTCTTGATAAGACCCTTTTTCATCGTCTGGAATCGTTTAAAGTCCTTTGAACAGTTTGCAGTTTGTACTGAAAGTGTCTTTTGGACCTTCAACCGTTTGGTTCCCACTGAAGTCCATTATATGGAGAAAAATCCTGGAATGATTTCATCAAAAACCTTAATTTCTTTTCGACTGAAGATAAGAAATGGACATCTTGGATGACATGGGGGTGAGTAAATTATCAGCAAAAGTTTTTTGAAAAGTGAACTACTTCTTTAAGTACAATTCTTGCATAGTGTGCCTTTAATAAGTCGTACTGCGATTACTTTAGTAAAACGCTCTGCTTCTCTACCCATTTCGCTCTCATGCTCCATAAAATCCACTTGCTTTCCTTTTTAATTAGGATGTAATCAGAATCTGGGCCTGTCATTAATCAAAGCCGCCTAAATGAGAGGGGATTGTCCAGCTCACTAGCCTCATTACAGGTCTCTCTCTCTCTCTCTCTCTCTCTCTCTCTCTCCTCTCTCTCTCTCTCTCTGTATGTGTGTGTGTGTGTGTGAGTACAAATAGTTCAAGGTTGAAGCCTTTTGCAAAACCAGACACCAGTAATTCAGTCCCTTTGGTTTTTCTGAAATCAGTTTCTCAATGAGTCTTTCTGAATGTTACATCACTACGCCAGTAGGTGGCAGGATGAGAATGTCTGTATGAGTGAGTAATCAACGCATTATCATCCTAGGGCGTCATACAGTGACGCTTTTGAGAATGTGTATGCATCCAACACACATGGCACCCGTTAGCGTCAATGTAGCGCTTTGGTTATGAGTAGGTTTAGGTCTGGGGTAGTGTTAGGGTTAGACCACTAGGAGGCGCCTTCTGGGTCATATATATCTGCGTCTCATATTTACGCTAAAGGGTGCCATGTATGTCGGATGTATACGCATTGTTAAATGCGTCAGTATGTGACGCCTTGGGATGAGAACGGGCGGGAGTAATTCAATCGTTTGCTCAACTGATTCGTTCAAAACACTGATTCATTCAGAAACGTGCAACATTTGATTCTAAGACTTTAACTTTTCTTTTTGCTGGCGCAGTAACTGTACTGTAAGCAACTTGGAATTACAATGTAAGTTGATAATTAATTATACTTTTTGTTTACTGAACTGTTGTATAAAAGCAAAAAAGCTTGCGACGCAAAAGCATTGTCATCATAAGACCACATTAAACGTGACTGAGTGAATCATTTACTCAATTTATTTGTTTAGTCTTTGTATCATTTAGGGATGAAACAGTAAAAAGTGAATGAGTGAGTCAAACCATTTGTTCAAAAAAATCCACTCTTTCAGGAATGCCATGTTTATGGAAGCTTGTTCCCGCCACAGAAAAGTAATTGCTACTACATCACACGATTCTAACTAACACAATTTTGAACACACAATCCATGTGTGATATAAACTTGCAATTGTGAGTTATAAAGTCAGAATTGCGTGATTAAAAGTCGCAATTGTGTAATAAAGTCAGAATTGCGTGATTTAAATTCGAAATTGTGTTATAAAGTCAGAATCGCGTGATATAAAGTTGCACTTATCTTTTAAAACGTTTTATTCTTTGACGGAAACAAGCTTCCATACCTGTTAATGCCATGTAAAATGTAATCATTTTTCACAATATTGCTGTTTATACTTATTACTTATATACTTATTATATACTGCCTTGGTGGGCATATAAGAGACTTAAAAAAGTGCTTCTGCGTAGCACAAAATCACTTCTTGCTCAGTTTACATAATGCATACAGCGTATGGAAAATAATCCTGAAAAAAAATGGTAAACCACTGGCAGCTGTGGTTGCCAGCATCATACCGTAAAAATACGGTATGTTACTGTTTTTGAAATTAACAGCTAAATACCGTATTGTCAGCTACAGTATATAAATTTAATTTAAAAGCTACAGTATATGCTCTAACACAAAAACAGTAACACACCGTATAGTTACGGTATGATGCTGGCAACCACAGCTGCCAGTAGTTTACAGTTTTTTTTTACAGGATTATTTTTTACAGTATAACTGCTGTATTCACTCTGCACTGGACAGAAATAGGACATGTTAACATAGCAATACTTTAAAGCAATGTAAAGCTAGACTGAAATATTAATAGGAAAACATTTGTAGCAAAATATTTTTTACTACTATTCCAATTGTTAGTAAAAGTGATTCCTTGTAAAAAAACTTAAATGTACCACTGTACACTGCTATGGTGGAGCCGTTGCTTAGACTACATCTGCACTCTACCAAAGCACCCTTGGTAACTCAGAAGTGATCTGATTCTGGAACCGAAATCAAAATGAGAGCCAGGTTGTAGTTATACTGGTCTTGGTGGAGCTGATACACATGCTGCTGCTGCAGAAGTAGAATGGATTTGCTATACTGGTGGAGCTGGGGGAAGTGGAGGGTTTCAGAGGAACTCTGATAACGTGCTGCATGATCAGCTTACTGTAAATGGTTCTTTCAAGAAGCTTTTCAAGGTTCTTTTTTATCTTTTCTTACCTATTGTAACATTTATTTGAGTAAATCGGGCGGGATTTATTTAATCATTGTTGTTTGCTATTGCTGTTATCTCATGTAAGTGACAGGTTGTCCTGCCCTCTTGCAAGTAAATACATCATCAGAAAAGAGATACCTTTGTAGAGGGAGAAGTTATTTCGATTAAAGGTTACAAGGGTACATGCATTTAAAATAATGTTTACAGATAAATCGTTTATAATAAATACTTAAATATTCCATAAAATACAAGTATGAGTATTTGCCGTTCTTTACAATTGGTTGCGAAAGCTGACTGGGTTTGGGGTTAGTTTTGGCACACCCATTACTCCGACCTGCAGCTATCTCTGATTTCATGGTGACTTTCACAAAAATGTTGTCCTTATTAAACTTCCTGTTACACCACTTAGTCATGTTTGACTACAAAACGGAATTCTAATTCAGAAATGAAAAGAAATGATCATCATGATCATTGCATACATAGTGTATTTCTATAATAATATAATTGCCATTTATTTTCATTCTCCCATTTCTTTTTCTACTAATTCTGTCTTTTATATTCTAGTGGCTTCACATCCTTTTCTCCCTCTCATTCATTTCCTCTATTCCTGACCATCAGGAGATTCATGTCATTTAGAAGATTAGATACCATTACCAGCCATGATTTAGGAGTGAGGAATGGGAAAAGGTTGTTGTCTTTAGTTGTTAGGCTAGTGGTCGTCAATAGAAACCAATGGTACAACTGCCAAGAGAGTAAACTGAGCTACTGTCACTGCGTTAATAATGTCAGACAAAAACAGCAGCTCTATCACACTATCTGAATGGTGTCCAAATCAAATTCATATTCAGTCCTTCGACTGGTATTTTTAGGAAACCAAACCTGAATTTTCACAGTAGCAGTTTCTATGCAGCCTGTATGGTTTGTATTTATCATTACAGCATTGATAAATGAACTTGTCCGAGACAGAAGAGACAGTTACGAGACTGAGGAAAGAGCAAACTTGGAAGAGCTGAATACTGGGGGGAAAACAGCGTAATAATTTCAAGGTTTAATGGCATGTATAGCTGAGGACTGAATACCTGTTTTTGACAAAAAACAGATCTAGATTTGTTGTTTGTATCAAGTGCAGTAAATCAAAAACCCTCGGAGAGCAAGAGCTTATCTGGAACAGATAACGGACAACCACAACAACCATATCCTGTACAGAAAGATACAGAAAGAGAAAACTGATACGAGGACAACACGTCCCTGACAAGACATCAGCTGAGTTACCCTGATGACACAGATTTACATTCAAAGAATAAAGAACACATTCAATTTTGAGACAGTAACATTATTCAGGAAAATATTGACAGAAATCTAACTCAGACTGGATGAATTAAGGCAAGATTTCCCAGCGGAGGATCTCTAATCGTTCCATCTTCTCATAAACTACTTGTTTCGCAATCACACACTCTGGTTCGGTTAATTAAACCCCCAAACACATCTGTGAGTATCGAGAGGGGAAGCACACTGTTATTCCAGCTAACACGCTCATTCTCAGCCATGTAAAACTATTACTGAACACGCGGAGCACAACAGGATATTTCCCACTCAGCCTCACGCCAGCCTCAGGCAGTACTGGCCCGCTGCTGGCCATTCCTCAACACCCAGTTGCCATTCAGCGCACATGTGAATAGTTTTTGAGGAAAAACAAGTTTAACACCGGCTCAGACGAGCCGTTGGGGATGATTGTCCGAGGTGTCCGGGCAGCACTCCAATGTCCATTCCGGATCCAAGGGGTGTGCGTGAGCACAGGGTTTGGGATGGGATGAGATGAACGTATAAGAAGCGCTGCCTCAGGGGAGAGAACCGAGATATCCGGACTAAAGGCATGAGGTTTGACTCAAAACGAAACCCTGGATCTAGATTTAGAGAATTCAGCGCCTGTAAAACTCATCCTAGATGAAAGTGTGGGCCATGTTAAACCGTAACTGTCATGTCCAGTAACATATCTTTTACAAGATTGCAGGGTTGGGTGAGCACATTAAGAGGGGAAAAAAGCTGTAAAGTACTTCAATACTAGTACTACACTTATTATTTTGATCATTGGTTTAATATTGAATGTTGAATTGATTTAATATTTAACAAAATCACTTGGATGCATCCGATCAGAATGGATCACAAAGTACAATATTCATTTTGTGAATGTGATTTCATGCATTAATATGCACGTAATGAAATGTAGCACATTTTTCTTCCACCAAATGAAATACCCCTTAAAAATTATATAAATTTGCAAATCAGAGAAAAAGTAAGAATTGCAAAATGTAAACTGGAATTACAAGAAATAAAGTGATTGTGTGTTATGAACTCACAATTATGAAAAAGTCCAAATTGCGAGATATCAAAAGTAACAATTGTGAGGTGTTAACTTAAAACTGCAAGATTTAAAATTAGAATTGAAAGAAATAGTCAGAATTGCGAGATTTTTTTGATTTTTTTTTTTCGTGGCAAAAACAGGCTTTTTCATACAAAAGTGTTAAAATGTCAGAGAAAAACAAACTAAATATAAGTATATAATATTTTCCATAATTACATTGTGTTTTTTGTCTGATGATCATATAAAAGCCAATTATTTAATTTTTATATTCACGAACATAACTTTAAGAATAAGTCAGATATGTTTCTGGTTATTTACATAAATGTATAAACCCTTTTGTGTGTATGTGTGTGTATGTGATAGAGGAACTGGTGATTACCATTAAGTAATTAGCCTTAAGTGTGTTGCTGACCTCTGCATTTAACAAATAACACATTATTATTGTGCCAAGCATCTGGATATGGAAGATTCCACCATTCACAGAGTAAATAGAAAACAAGCCTCTACAGTCTCAGTCAGTGAAGCATCTCTCTCCATTCACAAGAATAGCACATAAACAAGTCCTCCGAATGTTTACTTTCTGTCATCCTCTGCCTTCGCCTGCTTGTCACATCTGTCAGTTTTAAGATACAGTGTTTTGTTATTGACACTGACTTTGTCCTGTGCTTGAATTTACAGAGACTTTGGAGCATGGATCAAATAAATTTGACAGGTACGTATGACTGGAACTGAGGAAAGTGCCCTTAACATTATTTTATTATTCATTCACGCCATGTCGTAATTGTTTTTCGTTATGTTTTTTTTTTTCACATTTAAGAGATTCATCTCTTTGCTGAGCTCCTACTTGTACCACCTACCTACTGCAAATTCATGTAGGTGTTGATAGTGTTGGCATAAATACCCATAATTCCCAGTCCGAAAATGTGAACAGCTCAGAGTAGAATGGCACGTGTTGCCATCACGAAATTACAGTAATTACGACCTGGCATGAATGAAACATTAGTCAAGTGTGTCTAAACTTTTAAACTTACATACTAGTGAGCATCTTTCAATAACAGGTTTTTAAATATATGTTAACAGAAGCATGCAGAAGGAGAAGGGACAGAGGAAAGACGAGACATACTGGAGGGAAATCAACGCGGCCATGGCCCTAACTAACCTGGCTCAGCCCAAGGACACGGCCACCGCCACCACCACCAGCTGCATCATCCAGAAATCCTCACACATAGCTGAAATCAAGACTGTTAAAGTGCCTATCCTGCACAAATACTAATGCACACACACACACACACACATACACAGAGGCCCCGGCTCTTCTACCTTTGGAATTAACTTGTTGTTTTGAACATTGTTTATTGCTCTGTTGTACTGACACAGAATGAATTTTCTTTTGGTACGTTTGTTTTTATTGTTACGAGTACGATGAAGTGCCCTGAAATGCAGCACTTGTTCAGTTCACCGATTTGTGCATTTCCTTTGGGTCGCGCAAACTTTTTTGATAAGTGTTGATGAATAGTCAGTACGACGGTGTTTCTGAACGAGACACTTTTGCAATGTTAACTTATTTTGATACGAATCAGAAATTTGTATTGTATCGCACCAAAGTGCCTTCATGCATCTCAAACGAGAGATTGGTGAGAATGTACAGTTCATGTCCTCTCTGAATGAAATAAACGGTTGAACGGTGAAACGACAGGAGGAGTGCGAAGCGCACTCTTCTCTCTGCTTCTCACAGCCGACAAGAGCTGCTGACCTTAAAATGAAATCAGCACAAGTTACAAAGACATGCACATGAACCTAAGGCCATTTCAGCGTGTTTTGTCTTAATATCTCATGTGGCTGTGACTACGATATTGTTTTGTCTCTAAGATTAACAACTTTAACTGTCACCTGCCAACGATAGCCGTGAGCCGAGAGATAAGTTCAGTCAGCCAACATCAAACTTGAGATCTTTCTTATGACCTCCGCTTCCTCTCATAAACTCAGTTATGCACATTACTCAGACACACAATAAGAAAGAGAGAGCAAGACTTCAAGGTTTCATCTGTATCTGTTTGAGACGAGGACTGTGACCCAAAGGGATATTTATGAATCCATTATCAGTGCTAAACCGAACGCGTTGCCTTCTCACGTTTCTGCTCAGAACAAGGTACTTCAGTGGAAGCGGTAAACGATTTGGCCAGTCGTGTTTTGCCACCCTTTCTCTCTCAGCTGGTTGGAATTACTCTCAAATCGCTGTTTAGAAGTACGAGAGCCGCACAAACCGTAGCAGTATTACCACATCTCTGATTCAGAGAATGTTCAAACTTTTTTTTTACCCTTTTGTTAGTGTTTTTGCCTTTGGTGAAACCAAGTTGTGTTAGCCTTGTATTGACTGAATGGAAAGAATCTGCAATTGTTATTTACATTAGAGTGATGGATGCCAAGTACACAATTGAAGTGAGCGCAGTTACACTTGCGAATGTTGTTTATCTCTGTTTGTTTTTTGAAGAAAGTCTCCACCTGCTTGTGGTGTGATCGGCCAAAGAAACTTTTTCAAAAAGCACTTATCTGCACACACAACCCCCTCTTTATTTTTAATATTATTAAAATTAGCATTCACAAACACCTACTGAGACTATAATTCATACATACCATGTCCTGGTTTCCTGCTCTACAGAGTAGTGTAGCATATTTTTAGCACATTCGAGCAAAATCTCATTTTCCTTTCATTTTTTCCTCTAATTCATTCACGTGAATCTGTTTTGGCCTTGAATAAAGAGAAGAGAAAGCATCAACCCGAGTTTTGGCAATTCAGTTTTTTTTTCTTGCACACTCTGCTCAAAATGCTGACAGACAAAAAGTTATTTTGTGCACACTTTAGAACATTTGAAATGATTAAAGACTGTAAAAAAACTTGTTATAATAGTCTGATTTTTTATTGTTAAGTTATATTCTGTCTTTTTTTATTATTATTTTAGAGACTGGATGTTTGTCCAATGAAGGAATGCATAATATCTCATTTATTCTCTGATTTGTCTTTTAATGTTCAGTTTTTACGCCAGGAACCTTGTTTACTTCAACGGAACATTAAATAAAATTAAGTTAAAAGATATGCTGCTTGGCGTTTCATCATTAAAGTTTGTAGTTCTGCACAAACCTCTAAAATCTTTCCTGATCATAGATTTAATTGCTAACATTTAAACACAGGGTATCGGTTTGCATTTAACTTCAGTTACTTTATGAATAAATGAGTGTTTCTTAAGTTTAAAATGAGTAAATTCCAAACAGAAATGTTTTAGGGCCAACTTACGATGAATAATTCACAAAGCATTGAGGCAGACAAATGAAATTTCACTAATTTGTCTCTGTGGTTTGACCTGAGTTCAGATCACAAGCTTCTCTTTTCTTTTTTACTGTAGCCTCTGCATCTTTTTGAAAGCTGTCCTGTTAACTTTGCCAGAGGCAGAGACCTTGTTTGCCTTCACACTGGTTTCAGCCCAGTAAACACAAAGACACCGCACTGCACAAACAGAGCTGGAGATGGATGATGAGAGTGGAGTTGTCTCTGATCTTGTCTTTCCTTAAGGGTTTAATCCTGAACAAATGTTGGGAATGGGCACATTGTGCTCAGTGTGGTATTGACTGTGTACAGCACAAAGATGCATGAAGCTGCGCATTTAGCTAAACAAATCTTAAGTTTAGCCTCTGAACCAAACTGAAGCATTTATGTGCATTTCATTTACATATTGTTGATCCATCAACCCTGACAACAGCATTAGAAAGCCTATTTCATGCATTTGCTCAGCGTCTATCCAAATATACTCGCAAACACATATGCAGTGATCCCAACATCTATTTGGACACTTAAGTCAATAAAAAGTAGGAATGTCATTGCTTCAGATACAAATGATCAAAACCAGGTGTCATCTGCAATGACTTTGTCAAGCAGCCATTTTCATGAATGCATAAAGTCTATCTATAGTTACAGTATATCTCATAGTTCCACTTAAAATCATAGAAATCACATTGTAGCATTTTTAAAGAATTAATTTGTAAATTATGGTGGAAAATAAGTATTTGGTCACCCACAAACCACCAAGATTTCTGGCTCTCACAGACCTGTAACAACTTCTTTAAGAAGCTCTTCTGTCCTCCACTCGT
>JAOTRC010000014.1:12651011-12662294 GCA_027497675.1 Cyprinella lutrensis | reverse complement strand
AGGGAGTTGAAAGTCCGTGTTGCCCAGCGACAGCCCCGAAACATCACTGCTCTAGAGGAGATCTGCATGGAGGAATGGGCCAAAATACCAGCTACAGTGTGTGCAAGCCTTTGTGAAGACTTAAAGGAAACGTTTGACCTCTGTCATTGCTGACAAATGTTATGTTACAAAGTATTGAGTAGAACTTTTGTTATTGACCAAATAATAACTTTTGTTATTGAAAAAGAAGCACAATCAGTGGCTGACTAAATACTTTTTGGCCCCACTGTATGTGTTACAAGCTTTGTCAATATTGTATTCTTTACAGTCAGATTTATTTACAGAGAGAGAGAGAGAGAGAGAGAGAGAGAGATTTATGTGCAGGTTTTAATGTTTATTACACAAACAAGTATACAAGACGTTACTGAAGTATTGTTATAATACTGTATATAGCATTAAAAATATAATGGGATGCTTTTATAAGCTGGGAGGAATACTTTCAGATCATAAAATCATCTCATGAAGGTGATCATTTGTATGTCTGTTTTTTAAATTTTGTTTGTTTCGTCATTAACATCACCCTGCCAAGGGACTACTGATGAAAATAAGTCAATTTGGCTAAATCGGGCACATTTTGTTTATGGATTATTAAAGTAAAAAAAACAACAACAACATAATAATCAGAGCTAATGTGCATGCATCAAGTCCCCTTGTCTCTCTTCAGTTCTCGCTCTCCTACTCTTGTCTCTCCTCTCTTCTCCCATTTCTTTCTAAGCAGACTGGCAAAGAGCAGCAGTCTGAGCAGAAATTTCCATCAGCGATTTGTTGAAATGTTTGAGCAGGTTTTGTGGATCGCACCCATTATTATCTAGCTGAACAGGTTAGGATGCTGGGCTGGCCAGCCGTGTGACACACTCCAGACATCTCTCCCACCCTTCTCATCAAACACAGGGTCCAAGATACTGTCAAAAACTACACACACAACCAGAGCACAAAGAATTTCCTAAATCATCTGAACATGGGAAAGGGTTTTACTCAGATGAAGAAATTTGACCCATGTCCCATATTGGAACAATTAGTTACCTTGCCTAAATGGTCTGTTGTTTCATTAATTATCAACTGTCTTCATGGACATGTGCTGGATACATTATAGTCCAGAATCTGAGCCCTGATTAGCCACTGGGTCAGATACTATTTGAACCCCATTATGATTATAAATGTATTAAGTTTATGTTACATTACATTTATTACATGTTTTGTTATGTTTATAACATATAACAATGAAAATAGTATAATATAACAAATCATTTCTACTGTATTTCATTAATTGGTGTGCTTTTGGTGAACTTTCTATTAATCAAAAAATTCTGAAAATTATTAATATATCACGGTTTCCACAAAAATATTAAGCAGCACAACTGTTTTCAACATTAATAAGAAGAAGAAATGTTTCGTGAGCAGCAAATCAGCATATTAATGATTTTTGAAGGATCATTTTCGACTGGAATAATGGTATGGAAGCAAATAAGAGACATAACTATTTGAAATTTAACAGCCACTGAATAATTCGTTTTTAAATATTTTATTTTGAAAAACATTTATCTGAATTTATTTTTTTCGAATTTACCTCTGAAATTTAAACAGCCCTATGAAAATTCTCTCGATTTCTATTTTAAAAGCCTGAATTTCAATTAATATTTTTTCAATGCTCACAAATTCAGATACAAAAAAAAATCAACTAACAGAATTTCAGATAAAATACATTCAGGTTGATCAAATTTGACTGCTCAAATTCAGATCTCAAATTTGACTACTCAAATTCAGATCTCAACTGTTCAACTGTTGAAATTCAGATGTCAAATTCAACTGCTCAAATTCAGATCTCAAATTCAACTGCTCAAATTAAGATCTCAACTGTTAAGTTGAATTTGAGATCTGAATTTGAGCAGTTGAATTTGAGATCTGAAATTCAGATCTCAAATTCGACTGCCAAACTCAGATCTCAAATTCGAAAGCTCAAATTCAGATCTCAACTGTTCAACTGTTCAAATTCAGATCTCAAATTCGACTGTTCAAATTCAGATCTCAACTGTTCAAACTCAGATCTCAAATTCGACTGCTCAAATTCAGATCTCAAATTCGACTGCCCAAATTCAGATCTCAAATTCAAGTTAAATATTCACATGGTAACATCCGAGGAATAACAATGTCTCTTATTTGCTTCTATACTGCTGAAAATTCAGGAACACATCACAGGAATATATTTTCAAAAAATAATTCAACTAGAAAACAGTTATTTTAAATTGCAGTAACATTTACATTTAACCATTTAGAAGGTTTTATCCAAAATAAATGAGGATGAGTCACTGCGCCTATTTATGGGCTATCTGTTATCCCATGGGCTACTGGTCTGAAAACGAGGTGTGTTCGGACGCATTGTTGGCGCGTTGGTATTTTCAGGCAACTGAAATAGACTGCGCCATTGACCAACTAAAACCTGGTCTAGTATTTATTTATTTACAGAGCTTGTTAGTAATGTGCATGTCCACAATGCACGTACACTCTGCTTATTACACACACAGGGACGCGCAGCAGCACTCAAACTAACCAAATATTCGAGAGAAAAAAAAGGATTACTAAGTAAAATATTAAATTATTATTATTATTGTGTACATAAAGAAATGGTGGCATCTGGGTTGTCCCCTAGATGGCCTGCTTGCTCGCTTTAATCTTGCTTGTGAGCAGATCCGTTTCCTCTCTGAAGACGCGCTCAGCCTTTCCGCTTACAAATTGTAAATAGCAAATAGTAAATGGCCAAGACGTGAGACTCTGGTTGGTTTATTTCATGTTACATCCAAAACACACCAATTACTCATTGAGAGAATAGGCGCCGACCATTTTTCCCGTCGTTAAACTAGGAAAAGTGGATTTGAATTTTGGACACACCCTAAGTGCAATTGTGCCCTGCGATTTTGACATTGTTGGGCCTTATTTTAACCATCTAAGTCTAATGCATTATGTTTCCAAATAGATTTAGAAAATCTTATTTGTTTTCATTTAAGAGAAAAAGGTGCAAGTTGGCATTGATTTCCTGTAGTTTTTGTTAATCTATTTTATTATTACACTTTACTCGAGTCGGCACGGAGGCAGGCGTATTTCTGTAGCTGTACTTCAGTGCGCTAACCGGAGGTGCTTAAAACATTTCTTTAATTCAGAGAACCACCAAGAAACCACCAGAAACATCAACAGAGAAAATCAGTGGTTTTAAAGGTGTTATTAAAACACAAAAGCACAATATGCTGCTTTGTGTAGCGCTCTGGAAAGACATATAACAGATGTTTACGAAAAAGACATTAATCAGAGACAATGATGGAATTTACACTTGCACTGAATGTGTTTTACCCCCAAACGAAGAAGATTATGACTTTAAAACTGAGCCATGTCATAATAAAAATATTTTCTTTGTTAAAAGAACTAACAGAAAAAAGACAATCTTTTTTTTCAGTTCCCGAAAATTATTTATTTATTGATATAAATTTCTAAAGAAAAATATATATATATACATTAAAAAATGTTGTCCTAGCAATTCAAGTGATCAAATATTTAATTTTTATGTGTTAGTAACATGTCAGCATGGCATGAAAAGTTCATGGCCTGGCCTCTAGGAAAATGTTCATACCTTTTACATGTTATTTACATGGGAGATACAGATAAAAAATAGAAAATAAATAAGTTGTAAACTTTAAATTGTCCTAATGTAGGAAAACAGCAAAAAAAAAGTTTTATTTATTTATAATATATTTTTATAGATAGCTTCTTGCTAAATTGTGTTTAAATTAATTATAAAATAATATTATTCATAATAATAATAATAATAATTAGTATTAGTAGCAGTATTTATTAATGATAAATGTTATCCAGTATAAAGGAATATTACTGTCTGTCAGTGAAGGGCTACATGAGCCTTATTGATTGGGTTGTGGTGGTAAACAAGACAAACATTTGAGAAAAATTACTAGATGACTAATTTTGACTTTACATTTTGTTCCTCAGTTCCTATGAAGCAGGACAAAGAGAAACAATCTGACATTCACAAGTGTCCTCTTCTGTCTAAACATCTCTTTTCTTAAATCAAGTGTATTCACTGCTATAGCCCTGTGTTTTGTTTAGAATAACTGACTTTCATTTCTGAACCGAATCAGCCGTTGCCAGGTCAGAAGTGCCATGCCACGAGTGGTTATGACAGCAGAAATATATTACAAAGGAGCTTGAACCACACAGCACATAATGACAAGATCAAACATAAAAGACAGAGAGGGGAGGGGGAGAAACCTCAGGGCCCATGTTTCTCTGTCTAATATTTCTAAACCGAAAGTTAAATAAATTCCTCAGTACAGCGAAGTGGAACCGCGTCAGTAGAGCAGATGGAAGGGATGGCAGCTGCATCTGGAATGCGGTTTGGCTGAGAGGGACAGCGAGAGAAAGAAAGCAACGTCCTCACGCGCTTGAGCCGTTCATATTCTCCAATACACTGCTGCTTATGAAGTGTTCTCCGTGTGTGTGTGTGTGTGGGGCATGGAGTCAAAAGAAAGCACTTAAAAAATTTAAAGGTAACAGCGACGACTCCACTTTGGATAAACCTACTGTTGTCAATAAACAAACCGTCTAGACTCCAACTCAAAATATTGGTCTCTGGGTACGTTTTCTGATGCATTCTAGACTATACAATGATAAATACACAGAAATCATATTAGATGCCTATGTCCGCTTGCCAAATGTTTTCAGACAGACAATATTTACAACTAAACTGACAGTAACACATATTAGCGCATCATATCATGATGAAAAATTACAGACAAAAGTTTCCATCCGCCTAGAGTCACAGTGCTTTAAAATTGACCTCTGAATGGGGTTTATGATTTACAAATAATAACCATCTGTAACACAAAACCTCAACGCACTTTGCTCAGTGTCTCCCTTTTTCTTTCCTGCTCGCTGTTAGTTCAACATCTCTGTGTCTGTAATATATCAGCAGTGAATGCTTCAGTCTCGGTTCCTCTCACACCTTATCCGAATTGTAACCATAGTAGGGAGTAGGGTAAAATAGGAGTCAGATTTCCATACCAGCTAATAGTATGTTGATTTAACAGTCCAACAGCACAGGGCTTCTCACTGTTTATCACTCAGGATTTTGCAATGACTCTTTCTGCTGGTTACATGGTGACAATGAGTGTGTCATTGAATCATTCATTTAACTCAGTGGTTCTCAACCTCTCCTGCAGGGACCCCCTGACATGCCATGTTTCTGTTTTAACCCTGAAATGGCACACCTGATTAAATTAATTAAAGGATTAATGAGTTGTTGACTAATTGATTAATTGACTAAGTCCTACTTCCTTCTCTAATAACGACTCAGCTCCCTGCCATACATATCCATAATAAAGGCTAGATGTCTCGTCTAAGGCTACTGGCCAATGGAGGTCGACGTCCGCACCTGGCGGCCATCTTGTCGCAGGCGGCTCGCTCACTCGTAACACTGTGTTTTAATGGTGCATGTATTTTTAAATAACCATAACTTGCTCAATTTTCTACCGATTTTCAAACGGTTTGGTTTGTTGTAAACGTCAGAGATGTAGTTATGACACTGCATACTTATGAATAATAAGTGTATAAATAAATAATCATCCAGAATTATAGCCACTTTAATAACGTTTGTAAGAAACCAAACAGCTTGCCTGTTACAAGATGGCCGCCGGCGATGATGATAGAGACTCCGCCATTAGACATCTAGCCTTTATTATGGATATCTATGGTCCATACAGGAGAGGTTGAGAACCACTGATTTAACTGATTCGTTCTAAAAACTGATTCAATCAGAAACAATAGGCTATGTTATAGCCAAACTTATATCTATCTATACATTACAATTTAAAAGTAAATCCGCACTGTTCTTAAGGGGGGCATCTTCCCCCTTGTTACCTTGCAAGTTACTGTCTTTATGAAGATTTTTACTGAAATGATTTGTTCAAAAACAATGGATTTAAAACTGCAGATACAAGTTCAAAAATGCAGATACATTCAGGGAAGAAACAAGACGATGACAGAATCTGAAAACACCAACTTCCCAACAACTTAGGCAGAAAATAAGATAAACTACTAAATCCATTCTGAAACGCACATCCAATTTACTATCCTAAGGTTATTGGAGAGGATTTGTGAATGACAGTGTAGCGATGAAACTGATGCCGGTGAGTCACTTATTATAAACTACTTATTATAAAGTAGTATCTACTCAGAGACGATGTGATTTTTGATGCAGGCTTAGTGTTTTTGAGTGAACAATTCAATGACTCACTCATAAAATCCCTAATTCATCAACAAAACACCAATCCTCTGTGTTGCTTGATACTGGTATCAGTTAATTCTGCTTGGGCTTCGTTTAGAAATATTTTTTGTGGGTGGATCAATCAACAGGAGATACTGTGTTTAAAATGTAAGTTACTCAATATTGTCGTATAAAATAAATACACTTGCAACTGTGCTGTTGTCTGAATTTCAGCATATGGCTGTGATTACCTGCGTCCTTGAGCCTACGGCCAAATGACAGGTTTAATAATTTTTGTACTCGCACACACACTTACCCTTAACGTGACATATTTTCTCTTAGGGAATCCACAATTACACATGTAAACTTGGCAGGCAATGTGGCATCACTTTGCCAATGGGTATTTTGGGTCAGAACTCATACAAGAGGCGCTATGACGGCTTCATAAATCCGAACACTGACAGACACTTTCCACAGGCAGGCCCCGGGCGCTTCATACACTGATTTGGTCCCTAACTCACTCTTTTCTAAACATGTCTTTGTGTGTTTGTATTTTTGATATAACCCTGATTTCTGGATGTAAACTCCATGGCGGGAGACTTGTGGTGAGCAGGAGTCACTTTACAACACATTAAGAGAGTGCAATACTCATTAAGCAAGGAGAAATTGAGCACAAAGGGTCTCAGCAGCATAACAGGTCAAGACGAGAGTTGGAGTTTGATAGAGGCCTTCTCCCTAATCATCTTCTGACAGCAAAACAAATTTCTCAATTACACATTAACTCATCACACAAAAGAAGTTAGTTCTGCGGGGGGAAAAAGGAAAGTCGCGCCAGACTTCAACTTTTCCGTTTCCTTCATTGTTTTGCTCCTGGAAAATGATTGATTGGCCAACATAATTGAATCAACATTGAATCTTTGTGCACATCACATTACAAATAGGGCTCTTGCTCTCTGTCGTCTATCCAAAGCAATAAAAAGACAATAAAACAGAGAGATGTGCCTGGGAATCGCTCTATGATGGTAATATATGTCTCTCTAGATCCTCTGACGTCCACTGTAGTTCACTGAAACACTCCACTTTCCAGTCAAACAATAACCATCAAAGGTCCTATGAGGTCTCCACAGTAACAGACGGCTTAGTCCGGACCCGAAGAATAGACAAACTACTGGACCTATAAAAACTGACAGCATAATGTGAGTTTTCCTTTTTGGAGCGCACTAGCCATCGTTTAGGAGCTCTTTTACTGATATTCTAGAGCCTTTGATTTTGACATTTGAGATTGACGAATTTGAGAGGTGCAGTCTTTTGATTAAAGTATTGGGCTGACATTTAACAGGGTATCTGAAATTAAGTAAGTCAACACAAGCAATATACAGTATATATTTAGAGAGAGAGAGAGAGACTTGAAGTATTTTTTAGAGCTGCACCGATGTGTCAGCCGACAATATTTATCTGCCGTTTAAACAAAGATCAATTTACAACCATTGGCATTTAGGCTATAGCATGAAAAAAGGCAGATATAACAAACTGATGGTTTATTAATTAAATCAAAAATATGTTGTTCTTTTCCGTCGCTAGGGGTCGCTAACATCTTACAATAACAAAGACGTAGGTTGATGACGCTAAGCATTAAGCAGATTTATGGATCTTGTCATCAAGCTTATGGATCTAATAATGTTTATGGATGAGTGAAAATTGATGTTTTTAATATGACTGTGGTATGAAGCAGGGAGCGATTGCTAATTAGAGACAGATATCAGCACCATAAAATAATAAGAACAATTAATTCTACCAAACTACACACAAGTGCTTATTACTACTCACATAAGTCAGTTTATAAGACAAATGAAACTTGAGGTAATGCAGCCTTCTTTTACTTGGTCTAACAGTTACTATAACACTAAACTGCATTTGAGTGTGTTGAATGTTATTCTGTGTTAGTTTGTTGGCTGTTTGAGACTAGCAGTAAGCTAGATCAACATTAGAATAACATACAGATCATATTCTAACATTTCACCATGTTGAACTAAATAACATTGGTTAGTTTTATGTACATTTGCTCACCTGTCTAATAAACTACATGCAAAACTCTTGACAGAGACGCCACTCGTGTCTATGTCAAGTTGAAGATAGTTAAGGACGTGGAGCTCTCGTTTTAGTCCTCTTTTTATCTCAAAGTCTAGTTGCCATGTATGCTCCAAAATGCTTGAACAAAACAACAGCGTGAGTATACCACTAGACGTAACCCAATTGTTCACCTCTGTCACCATGGTTACTATTGCAGAACGAGCGGAAACCAAGGTTATACGAAATATAGCTGGATATGACGCCATTGGGGACTCCCTCACACCTGCTCAAACGTCCCGGATCCTTGGTCATCACGATTTACAAATAGTTACAAACATTTGGGATATTGTAAGTAATCAACTAAACAAAATATATATAGTAACACTGGCCAAGTGGTTTTTGGATATTTTACCAGTAGCACCGCATTGCCGTACACAAGATTCATCGGGCGGAGTTGGATCCAGATCTAAGGGGTGGAGATGGGTAACATTAGGGTTGGTGTTAGGGATCAAGGGGTAGAGATGGGTAGGTTTAGGGATTATAAGGTGGGAGGATCTGCATCCAACTCCTCCCCCTGGATTTGGTGTTCTGCAGTGAGGAACATCTCTATTTTACTGCAAAATTCTTACATAGTGCACCTTTAACTGTGTGAAGGCAGTTAGCACATTTGAAAGCAATAGTGCACTGACTTTCGCTATTTTATTTTACTTTTAAAATGTAGCATTCCAATAACATGATAAGACTACACACATATAATGATGTAGTTAGAGACTTGCTCACAGGAGACACTTGAAATGGTAATATCAGGTGTAGAAAGGGCTGATGGGATGTGAAGGAGGGATATGAATCTGATGGCCCACCTGGTCTGTTCTGTGCTGTAGCCTTATAATAAAGCTGCTGGTGGCAGGACTGTTAGCCCAGGGCACGTATGACCTCACTCAAGTGTAGGCGCTACTGTCTAGAACTTGATTGGCCAAATGTAAACATTTTAGCACTGAACTTTGCCAAAGGTGAAATCATACTTGAGACCTCCAGCAGTTTAGTTGAAAGCATCTCAAAGCAGGGCTGTTTTTGCACTTTTAAAGCCAGAAGCGTAAGAAAGAATTACTGGCACTCACTACACGCTCAGAAAAGTATTAATCATTAGCTCTATTTTTTTGTACCGTACAGGGTAAAACATTTTCAATGAGCCAATAAATCATAGTTTGCGCATTAACAAGTGCACTAGAGTGAAAGTGTTTAAATCTGAAGCAGTTAAATCAGACTCGCCTGTATGTAAAAACAGACAGGGTATCTACAACCTGGGACAGACAAGTAAAAACATAGTAGTGATTTACTGCTACTTTTAAGTCCACCAGTATTACACAATTTGATGGGTTCCACATTATATTCCAACAGAGGAACAGAGACTGGCTATTGAAACACTCATCCATGAAATTTCAGGCAATTCTGTGCCTTCAACTCATCGACGTCTCCAAGTGCACCAGATCAGACAGTCAAAGAGAAATAAATACTACAATTATTTCACAAGGCAAGATTATTTACACAAAACAGAGAGTCTGTTACTGAGTGTGCCACATGACCCGTAGGACCACCAGACTGTTTTCATCCTCTTTCCGTTCATTCCTCGGGAACACAGAAAAGGGACTGTCTTGGTGAAACATGCGGTTTTTCCATGGCATTGCCTCTTCTGCTTGAGGAAAACTTACACCCTACGTGTGTTGATACAATGTGATTAGTTTATTATAGAAGCCTGTGGCTAAAGCGCTCTATACTGTAGTAGTCAATCTGGTAGTCTTTATGTGTGCATGTACATGTGGAGTGAATGACAGAATGCTACAGGAATCCCACTGAGCGGACCCAGGCCAACGGGATGTCATATGGGAGCGCACTGAAAACCACAGATCTGCTAAAGATGAATGAAGCCACTAATTCATACTCTGGCCTCCCATGTGCCCACTTAGCTTTATGCTAAAAACTGACTTTGAGAGCAAAGGACCCTTTTTCCTTTCAACATAGAGACTTTTATTTTCCATCACCACTAAATCAATATGCGAGGGGCAGGAGACGGATGGTCACGGTCACGTCAGAATTCATGCGGTAGATACTTGCATTATGGAATTTAGACAGTGTTATTAATTTCCTTTTTATTGATGGGGGAAAAGCACTGTTGCCCATTAGTCTGGAAAACAAAAGGTGAGGAAAGAGAAGAAAGCAGAATTGGGTTTCTGGATGTTATAGCTCTGTCAAATATAGAGATTGGAAACTGATCTGAGAGCGTGGACAGCCCAGCCAAGTGTAAATTGAGTGTAAAGGATCTTACAGCCAGGATCGCCATCTGTCCAGAGCAAAAAATTGGAATTCAAAAGTTTGTTTAAAAGATTGAAATCAGGGACCAGACAGTGAGCTTCTTCATTTAGTACATGCAAGTTTAAAATAGCTCTCTGAATGTTCTTATTCATTTTTATCATCTTATATCTGCTTAAGATACTCAACTGTGTTAATGAAATTAATATGAAAGCAAATAAGAGACATACCTATTTGAAATTTAACAGCCACTGAATAATTAGTTTTGAAATGTTTTATTTTGAAAAACATTTATCTGAATTAATTTGCTCTGAATTCACCCCTTTGAAATTATTTTACTTTGGAAACCATGTATCTGAATTTATTTGTTTCGAATTTACCTCTGGAATTTAAACAGACCTATGAAAATTCTCCTGATTCCTATTTTAAAAACCTGAATTTCAATTAAAATTTTTCAATGCTCACAAATTCAGATACAAAAAAAAATAAAATAACAGAATTTCAGATAAAATACATTCAGATTGATCAAATTCGACTGCCCAAATTCAGATCTCAAATTCGACTGCCCAAATTCAGATCTCAAATTCGACTGCCCAAATTCA
>JAOTRC010000014.1:12553627-12582062 GCA_027497675.1 Cyprinella lutrensis | reverse complement strand
ACTGAGACGGGAGAGGTATGCATCAACTCGTCTTAGTTAAGGGAATAACATAGTTTAATATGAAAACCGGTGGAGTAATATAAGTAATATATTTAAGTAATATATCCATATAATAAAAGGACAAAACACTTTGCATGTTTCTTTGCAATATGAGTAACTGGCGTCAGTAAAAGAACCAAGTTCAATTTCACCAGAGTAAACATGGATCTAGAGCAAATGTGGTACAAACTTAAGAATGTGTCAGAAGAAACAAATCAATCTCTCAGTAACTGTCAGATCTCAAATCAAACAACACGTCATGATTACACTCTAAAGTTGAATATGAAGCCATTACGTGATGCTTCCAGTATATGCAGTGCATGCCTGCAGGGTGACATGACCAGTGTAATGGACATTTGTATCAATATACATCACACACATTTATTAACAATCAAACAAAAAATCATATGTTTCAAATGAAATGAAGCGCCCACTGAACTGCATGCTTTATAAGTGTTGTATTGTATTAGTTTTACTAATTGCTACAGAAAATGTTAACTTTGGCATGGCTCCATGCTAAAGTAAATGTTGCAATTATTTGCAAATGGCAAATAAAGGATCTGGCAAACATCTGTATGACAAAAAAAATGCATACAAAAATAAGTCTTTACTCTGCAATGAGCACTTTCATTTTCAAACAACGAGAAAGACCAATGCAATGTCTGGCTGATGCATTTGATTAGATTTATGATGATACGTAATGCGCACAATATATATGGAGAGTATGCAAAGTCCCGATATGTCTTATTGAATAACTGTGTTGTCATAATAATGACATCTGATGAATTGCACATTGACCTAAAAAAGCCAACAGATACATAATATGACACAAAAGCTATGCATTGTTCCAACTGTCCGCACTCACAGTCATTAAGCAACAGTAAAGATTAATAAACATAACTACTAACACTGTGTCCTCCAAACCAGGCGCAATACAAGTTCTCAATCAGATGTGTGATGAGATGCAACTACAGCCAATGAGAAGCTATTTAATATTTAATGTACAGTTCAGAGGAACAAATGAGATTTCACAGTGGGCGGGGCTACCGAGCATGATACTGCGTAAATGGAAACCAATCGATCGATAAAGTGTCCTGTTGCTCTTCACTTGTCACGGTCGATGGTGGAAAGGACAAAACGGACCTGGAAGAGGGTTTTTTTTCTTGTCGCTTTATTGCCTCACATCTGGTTAGGTCACGCACGAGTCTTTGGCCTGGTCATGCTAAAGCCATGGATGAATGAGCTTCCATAAAGCTGATATCACATGATAGATATTACAGTCCAAGCCATGGCTGAGTATCATGTCTAAGAGGTAAGAAGGGGAACAGGCAGAAAGAGACTGAGAAAAGAGAGAAAGACATTGAGCAAAGAACACGAGTAGACATGGACAAGATTTAGACGTTGGACAACATTCATTGCAGTCAAAAACAAGGGCACAACAAGGGAAGATGGGTAGTATTACATATCATAAAGACTTAGATGTAGAGCTGGTTGGCCATGTTAATCAACGGTATAAAATGTAAAGAAAGTGGCTTATATCAATATTGAGTGCCTTTTCCACAAAGAGAGAATACAACACAGTAATCACAAAGACTGCCGAGGGAGCGAGATCGAAGACAATCAAAGAGAAAAACAAAGAGTGTTGGAGAATTCAGTCCTGACTCCAGGCTCTCCGTCATTAGAGTAACATTCAGGCCATGTGGTGTGGCATTCACGCACAAAGATAGGTGGCAAACAGCGTTGTGCAAGCGCTCCCTCTTCCTCAGCGTGAGATGGGATGATAGTAGCTATGCAGCAGAATGAAGTTGCATATATGTTTCTCTCACACTCATCCCTCCATGCACACAGGACAGATGAGAAGAGGTTTTCTCTTTATCTTTGATTTCCATTAAGCGATTAGGCGTGATTTAAAACAAGCGTGCTTTCTTCTTGAGATCATTTTTCTTCCACAAAGCCAAACGGTCAAACTGTTCAATGGTCATCCCAAACACGTTGTAGAAGTCCTCTGGTGACAGGTGCCTCTGAAATGATAAAAATTACAATAAATGCAATTATTTAATATTAATTTTTTAAAAACGATGCAAATTCATTTTGTTAACTGAACAATTTAAAGCAAAGATGCCCAAACTAGGGCTCGCGGGCAAAAGTTGGCCCGTGGTATCCTTTGATTTAGCCCGCCATACTGTCCAGGGAGAGGGGATTTCTTTAAAATGCAAAACTTTACAAATAAAACTGCTTTAGTTAATCAGATAAATATTATAAAAATAAATAAACCCAGAGCAACTTTATTGTAATACCGTTTGATTTATGATGCAAAATTTACTTTTGGCCCACACCCCACAATCAAGTTTGATTTTTGGTCCTTCATATGAAAAAGTTTGGGCAACCCTGATTTAAAGAGATAATACAGTTTACATTTTGTTTATTTATACACGTCAAACTTTAAAGTAACACCAGGTAGCTTTTCAACCTTCATAATATATTTCCAAGTCTCGTGTGATGGTACATCGGCTTACAATAGGTTGAATGACACATCTGCCATACATACTTGACAACATTTGGTTGTCAAAATCCGGGGGGGAGTGGGGATACAAATAAGGTGTGGCCCCTTTAAGAGCTGTGCGCTCTTTGTTGAACTGTCGGCAGTATTGTATTGTATCTGCCGTGTGCCTCGCACACCCCTTTTACTGTCTCTGCGGGCACCTCATGTATGCGGGTATATCATGTTTAATGCTAATTTTTATCTTATTTTGTTTATGAAGTTACGAGTACATGAGTTAGATTTGGGAATAAAGTGCAAGTTGTGAGATGCCAATCACCTCCGTGAGTCTGTCTGGCCTCTGCATGCAATAACTTCAGCTGTGATGTTCTGTGCAATGGTCTGTGAATTGTGTGAATATAATGCATTTAATCAAATCTGGCAACTGGTCAACATTAGACAAACATATTGGTTGGATTATTCATAAAGGAGTTTCGGCCATGCAAATTACGGGAGTTTCCCGGGGAAAAATAACAAACCGGCAGGGGTTCGGGATATCCCTTCGAGCTGTCCTGGATGAACGTGAATTATTTTTTCCATTCAGTTTCTTTTTATTCGCCATGGTCTCTTCTTTCTTCCTTTTCTCCTATTATTGTTCGGTCTGAAATGGCTCCCAGTGACAGATGGCTGTTGTCTGGGTGGAAATCGTCAGAAATTCGGTAGAAAGGTCGGTCCGGGAGATTTTCGAGAGGGCATTTGAAATTCAGGAGTCTCCCAGAGGGTTGGCATGTGTGCTGCCATAGCCTGACGGGGTCTGTAGCGTTTTTAATCGTACTTTTAAACTTCAGGTTTCGGGTAGTAACCAGCGAACAAAGAGAACTACAAAAATTTGATTGCTGTACGGCATACGTCACTTCCACCACCACTCCCACTTCCTTAAAAACGGACGTGCGAGCCAAATATTATGGTCATGGCCGAAGCAGCACAGAAAAACAAGAAAGCAAAGGTTTTATCGGACCAAAGCAAAATGAGAAAGTGATCACGTTAAAGGGAGAACGGGGGTCAACATTGGTCAACAATGTTTTCTTGCTGGCATGAGCTGAAGAAGAAGGAGGCGCTGTCTGTCAGCGCTGCATGTCTTGAGTTTGGGCCGAATGACTCTAAAGTCATCCTCAAACCTAGACATGGTTATGTCCCAAAAGTGATTGGCACTCCGTTCAGAGCACAGGTCATCTCTCTATCGGCTCTTCCAGCATTCAATAGCGAGAGTAATGTCAATCTCCTCTGCCCGGTCAGGGCGCTGAGGGCTTATATTACGCGCTCCGCCCCTTTCTGGCACTCATAGCAGCTCTTTGCTTCGTTCGGTGGGTGCACTGAAGGTCTCGCCGCCTCGAAATAAAGCCTGTCTAGATGGATATGGATAGTGGACGCTATTGCAGCAGATTATGCGTCAAAAGGTCTGCAATTCCCTTTGGATATCAGGGCTCATTCCACTAGAGGGATGACCTCGTCATGGGCATGGTCCAGCGGAATTTCTATTCATGACATATGTGTGGCGGAGGGCTGGGCCTCCCCGTCCACCTTTGTTAGATTTTATAACCTGGAAGTATGGAGGGATTATTATGGAGGGATTATTGGGTGAGATTGTAAACTAAAAGTCTAAAAGTAAAAGTCTTAAACGGAAACTAAAAGTATAAGTCGAAAACTCGAAGTCGAAGTCAAAAATTAACTTGGTATTTCGGATTGGGGATTTGGTTTTTTGACTTCGACTTTGAGTTTTCGACTTATACTTTTAGTTTCCGTTTTAAGACTTTTAGTTTTAGACTTTTAGTTTTCAGTCTGACCCAATAATCCCTCCACGAAGTTCCCACCCTGCAGGCTAAACTTTGTGGCTAAACTAATCGTGAAGCTAATTAAGTAATTTTTTTAAATAAGTAATTTTTGTGGGGAAATATCACTTTAAAGCATGCAGAATAGCTCTATGATTTAGTCATCCATCAATGAAGGCCTAAAATAACACTGTCAAAAAGCTAATCAACCTTAATCAGAACAAACTCAAAGGACCTTCCTGCCGGGAATCTAAGCACTGTTTATTCTGCTAACAATATCTACATGACGCAAACTTCATAATAGATTAAAGACAGAGTGAAAAATACAATGTTGACAATAATTACAACCATCTATATCCATGTGTCACCATAAAGCTTTTCACTTGTTGAGGACATTCATTGGCTTTAGCACAATCAGGATTATGAGCACAAATGGGCTATAAAAGTTGCCAGGCTTTTAAGCCTATGACCTCAATTTGGGTTTAAACCATTCCAGAAAGGATTTGTATACATTTTTATTCTTTTAATCCCTGTTGTATGTGGTACTGTAACACTTGCAGATGTGTGGGTATCTTGCATGCCTCCAAATAGATGCTGAAATCACCGTCTTTGGAAAGTTTTGGGTGTTGCAAGTGTCTCCCGCTGGGAGACTGACTCCAATCATGCTCAGTTCAAACAGATGTGACAATGGCCTCTCATTTCAGGACAGCATTCATATGATGAAACATACACACACACACGCACGCACGCACGCATACACACAAGCACACACGCACACACTTGGAGATATTGCAATTTTAACCACAGTGATTCCAAGCTAACAGTTATAAGGGGTGGGGGGTCAATAAATCACCATCTCTCGTTACTCATGCTGAAGTTAAAGTGAGCCAGACATTTTGCCTCGCTTTTACATTCAAACCCACTAATAACACTGACACAATATCCAGGAACACTACTATGTGTTGGCCGTGGGCATAAACAACAGTTTGTCTGGCTGTCCAAGATGATCTAACAAAATGATTATTAAACTGCAATAAGACAGCCCACGCTCCATAATAAACAAAACAACATAATTGTATTTAAGTGTAAATCATTATAAAATCATCGCTTGATGATGACTCTGCACTTTGGAACATCCCAATGCCTATATTTAAAATTTAAATCATACTAAAAACTAAACTCAGTAATATGATCTACAGCATTAAGGCTGAGTATTATTCTGCAAACAGGCCACATAGAGAGAAGTACATGAAAGGTCTACTTGAAATTCTAATAAAATATTACCTCCAGTCTGGTGCGGTCCACATCACGTGGTAGTTTTACTCGGACTCTGTGGGTCACAGCTAGCATGTCATAGGGATAGACCTGCAATAGACATGAATGTGAAAAGAACACAATTACACAGATGCACACATACACTACAACTCAAAAGTTTGGGGTCAGTATGTAAAGAAATGAATACTCTTATTCAGGAAAGATACATTAAATTGATCAAAATGACAGTAAAGAAAGTAAACATTCAGAATATTTTCAAGATTTAAATTTCAAATAAATGCTGAGCTTTTGAACTATCTATTCATCAAAGAATCCTGAAAAAATGTTTCCAGAAAAATATTAATCAGCACACCTGTTTTCAACATTGATAATAAAAAGAAATGTTTCTTGATTATTAAATAAGCATATTAACATGACTGTTGAAATATTAACTGCTGAAAATTTAGCTCTACCTTTACTAGAATAAATTGCATTTTAAAATATGTTAAAATAGAAATAAGTTGTTTTAAAGGTGCATTGCGCACGTCTCTGAGTTTTTGCAGACCTATGCCCCCTCTGGCGACAAGCGAAACTGCAACCAGAGGTGTGCACGCTCATGGACCACACGCACGCTTGCACGAGCTGTTTATAACCAAAGGAGCATCAGCCGCACAAATCTTTTGTTACAGACTACAGTCATAATGTCTTCAGAGGTAATTAAGTTATAAATCTGCAAGTCATTTTAAATGTAAGAAAGGAAAGGCATTTGAGTGAATCACACACTAATGTGTAAGGGAAAAACGGGGGTTGAAGAAAACTTCATTTTTTTGTTTCCATCTATCTCCATGTTGAACTCTTTTATGTGCTTACTGTATCCATAATAATTCAAACTTAAGTGGATACATGTTCATGAATAATATAAGTTATTACTGTGTATAGGATCCTGTTCGAGCTTGTTGAGATGTTGACTCTTGTCTTATTCCGACGCCTGGCACTAGACAAAAGTTTTTATTTTCTTTGTGGAGATTGCATTGGGGTTTGGAATGAACTACAAGCCGGTCTCTTTGAATCCATCTTCTACTTTTGTCGAAAGTTGACTAAAGTTTTTTTATGACTAAGAGTTGTCTTCGCTGATTTGGAAAATGGCGGCGAATACACAAACCTGCGAGAGACAGCCAGGTGAGCGTGTACGCGCATGACGTCACGCCCAGTTTCAAATTCAGTCCTGAATCCCTCTTATTTATTACACTGTACAGGATTATAGAGGCAATCGCAGTGATCAGAGAATGGCTCATTCAGCCCATCAGGAAAATATTTAAGCATGTATGGGTTAGAAATTTTTAACATAAAATTTTTAAAATGAAAAAAATTTTAAAATGTTGTGCAATGCACCTAAATGGCTACTTTTCAGAATATTGAACCAGTTTTATATAGGTGGTATTCAAAAATATTTATTTTAGAATCATCAATCAAGCAACCAATTTTATTTTATTTTTTTTACCTATTTTAGGGTCAGCTTATTTACAAAAAGTGATAAACTGTGTAATAGCAGCCTTAAAAAAGTGACAGCAGTCGATAAACACACTAGAACTTACCTTATACTCTGAGGAAAGGATGGAAAACAGGAGAGAGGTTGAAAAAAACAGAAAGGGAGAGACAAAGTACAATCATTAAGCTTGTGTAGTACAAATCCATCTCGTCTATCATCTATACAAGTTAAATACTCACTCACTCACCTCTCATTCCACTCCAAGATGAGTCATGATCTATATCATCCTCACTAAGATCAGCCGCCTAGTAAGGACAAATACATGAGAACATTTGGCATTTGGCAACTGTATTCAGTGCATGGCAATACCACAACACAATTATCCCTCTTTTATTCAAACAGTAGGTGTCAGCAGTTTTGACTACCAGCATATTAATACCTCAAAGGATCAACCGATTTCAAAGTCTAGTTTTAAGAAGGTTATGAAAATCTCATTGGAAAAGTTTTGCCGTGCCTTGACCATTTATTTTTGCTACTATCAAATGAGAGTAACAATATCATGTTTGAACAGAGCGGCTGCTGTAACTGTGAAAGTTTTTCTTTCATTTCCTGAGGTTAAAGGTTAAAGTCTAGTGCAGACAGAGGCTTGAATCCTCAGGGTTGGAGCTTGTATTTGGTTAAATATTGATCTATTACCATCTCTCTGTTTCACATGCTCATATGAATGCTTGTGGAAAGTAAGAGGGGAATTTGACACTAAGTCAGACCAGATTAGATATGAGGAATAGGTTATGTTTCTGCTTTCAAGTAGTTTATTGTCCTGGGAGTTGGATACAAAGAAACAGTTGCAAAATACTGCCACCTAGTGAACAGGAGAAGCTTTCAAACCATTCCCAAACAAAGACACCGGCACTCTGCATGTGAGATAAAAGATCTGAATTAGATACTTAATAAATGCGTGTGCCTGGGTTTTCTGCGGTGGAAGCACATTTGCTCTTCATTACAGAGGATAATTCATTAAGGGAGCTAGGTTTCTAGTTCAAGATCAAAGTAGAACATGGAAAACAGCCAGAGGGTGGGAGCAAGACACACTTCTAACTGCACGCAAACACAGACACACTCTCTCAGCATTATGGCTTCCTCAGCTAAATCTCTACACTAACTGATCTGTGACTTTGTGTCCTGATGTGTGCGATTACAACAGCCATCCGTGTCCCAGCAGCTGGGTTTGACAAATCAAACTAGGATCAAACAACATTCTTCATTGCTGAGAGAGCAAATGACAGCATTTGTGACCACAGCTCACATATATTCCCAAAAATCACAGACAGATGGAGTATTAAAAAGTTTGCGGGGTGCTACGTGCAGTTATCAGGTCTCGTAAGGTTTACCTTGTATATGCCGTTCCGCCCATATCCTGGCAGCGAAGCTGACTTGTTGTATGGAAAGTCTGTAAAACAGAGTTGGTTGATTGGTTTATATCGATTTATGGCACTGTCCTCTAGCATAATGTTCAAGAGGGCTGGCAGTTTAAGGAGGAAAAGATTATGACAGCTGTAAGAAATAAAGTCTTGCCTTTAAGATATAAAAGGCAATTACATGAGTCTGTTTACTCTAGAAAGCACAAACACAGAGAGACAGTCTGAAAAAAATATATATTTTTAAGCACGATTAATTTGATTATACAACTGTTGTCAGATTCACTTAAATTACTATGTTGACAAAAAGTTTTGCATATTTTGTTCTCCATTTATGCATTTTCACTATTGCCTACATAGAAAAATAGCTGGTTATGGATGTTTCCATACTGGCCGCTGAGTGAATTGACATGACTGGAGCTTGGATTTTCATGAAATCATTATTTGTCTACTCACTGGGTTGAGACATATCAGTGGGCAAGCTGTGGGTGGAGGTCCTGGGGTCAAGATCTGGAGACTGTCCATCAATCTCACTCTTCAGGTTCATCCAACTTGTTCTGGTCTATCGAGTCAGAAATACAGATTACATAACCAACCAAAATGAAAAATACACAATGAAAAACATTTGATTACATCAAGTTTGATTACATTATCATTATATTTTAATAATATTTTTCTTGCGTTAAAGGAGAACATTTATTTCGATGTGTTGACCAACATAACATTGACCTAAAGTAACCTTGGTTCTCTCTCGAGAGGTTCCCTTGTATCACGTGTTTGTCCTCTGACGCAAATAGGTCGACTTTCGTTCTGCTGAAAAGGCACCATATCAACTGGACTGTTTGGGAGTGTAGAGACCACTCCCCGGGGGGAATATTGTCCCTGGACAGTCTGCCCAGGCCATCGATCCGGCCCATGACTCGCCTATCGATGACATCAATCATACCCTCGATTTCCGATTAAATTTAGGCTTTTATTCACATTTAAAACAAAGATCAGCTAACATAAACAGACAATCAACCAAACCTGGTTGATGTACGAGAACCTCACTGGTTCTTGAGGAAGCTCAAACGTGCTGTATAACACAAGAACAAACCTCATTGGTTCTCACAAATCAAGCAAGAATTCTTTAATTTATCATAACTTTCCAGTATGTGTTCGTTGATGAATATTTTTATGTAAATAAAAGCCTAATTTAAACCAGTTCAGCATTTAAAGCGACCATGTCTCTACAGAAAATTTATACTAAACCGCTCGATACATATGGATTAGTTTTACGATCTCTTCATTTGTGTTCCGAGGAGAAAACGAAAGCCTTACGCGTTTGGAACGACATGAAGGTGAGTAAAAAAGATAGATTTTCAATTTTGGGTGAACTAACACAATAAAGTATATTATATCCGTAATAAGTGCTCTTTTTAAAGCTACACTGTGTGATTTTTACCCCCATCTAGCAGTGAAAAGGTATATGACCATCCAGTGAATATAGTTTCTGTTCCTCTCAATTCCGATTTCGTTTTAACTCCTACGGTGGCCAATGTAGTCCAAGATTAACATGGCTTCNNNNTAAATATACATTAATGAGCACATATATTTTTGAAAGAACTAAGTGATTTTAGCTAAGAATAAACTAAAAGAGTTACAGTGTAGCTTTAAAGTATGCTAAGGTGTACTTCTTTTTCACAAGCATCAGTTGGATTAAATTACCAAAACATATTGATTCTTAAAGTTCAGAATAGACAAAAACAAAGAGATGTTTATTGTAAATATATACGTCACCTTTCTGTCTACGTCATCATCTTGCCAGGAGGTTCTGGAAGCTGCAGCACAGTAAGAGAGTTTAAATATCTCATAATTGACAGTTTTCACTGTTTCAGAGAGGGTGACTGACACTAGTTACATCATGCAAGTTACTGCAAACAAAATTTCACATTTCATCAGATTTTTCAGTGTAGTTTGATTTTAGACAGGGTTTAAAAAAATCTCACTATTGATTAGGTGAGTTTTTTTACAGACAAAATCAACAAGCAAGTGAAAACCAAACACAATGGTTTTCAACCAAACACAAAAAGTGTGACAACCAAACACAACGTCAATCAGGGTGAAGGGGAAAATTCAGAAACAGACAAAATAAACGAGTCAAGTGATTAATAGCTTTACCACCCAATCACAATGAGCTTTACTGATGTATTTGAACCAATCACAATGAGTTACACAAATGCCTTTGACATTTCACCAAACCATTGAGTTACACCAAGTTACAAAGACACAAAACATTGTCTAGCATCTAAAGTACAATACAACACCACAGACAGATGGGAAACTATACTGCAACCGACATATGTATGGCTGGACAGAGGTCGGAAAATAAAAGAAAGATTATATCTGACTGCTGTTTCCATGTCAGGGTTAACCAACACCATAAAATTGCACACATAAAAATGTAGGATGTTGTCAATGAAAACATCATATCAAAGGCATTATGTACATAAAATGTAAAGTTTGGGGTCAGTAAAAAAAAATCTGATTTCTGAAGGATCATGTGACACTGAAGAATTGAGCAAAATACCACTTTGCCATCACATGAACAAAATATACTTTAAAATATATATGTTTTAAAATATTACTGTTTCTACTGTATTTTTGATCTAATAAATGCAGGCTTGGTAAGCAATAGACATCTTAAAAAAAAAAATTAAAAGATCATACCAACCCCAAATCTTTTGAACGGTATATATATGTAACACCAAATACATACAAAACAACAATTATCTCGGAGTAACTTGGCATTAATAATCAGGAATAATAATTCTTCAGGGCTAATTGCTATTCCAAATAAACACAATAAATTTGCATGAAATATGACCCTTTGCATGTGGTCAAGATATTTGCTTATGCACAACCAACAATAATTAAAACCTTGTCAAATCCAAACCTTTATCTGGGATTTGTAAAACCTAAGGCCTACTGTTTGGAGCTGAAATGGAAACCAGCAGACAGAAGGAGGGTCAAAGGTTACAGTTTCATGGCAAAAGATACCATGGTGACATGCGTAACAGCATGCAAAGAAACATGATTGTACGGAGACTGGACTGTACCATGCTGTTTGTAGATAGGGGGCTTTCTATAGATATTATCTTTGACTTTAGCCTCTGAGAATGGAAGACAAAGAGAGGAAGTAAGAGAATAAGAAAGAAGATGAATAAAGAAGCATGAGTTATTAGAGCATGGAATAAGGGCAAAAGAAAAGGCAGCAAATGCAGTATATGATGCTGTAAAAGATTCTTGTAATTCATTTCATTATCACCATGTGCAGAAATGTTCATGGTCAGCATGCAATGCCTTTGACAAAATCCTCGGCTTTGATAAATGGATTTGAATTATGGATTTTTTCTGCATTATACACTGTAAACATTATAAATAACAAAAGTTTCATCTCATTTTCAACTAAGAAGACAGAAATGTCACCTAAAATGAGCTACGCCAAGAGGAAAAGGGGAGATAAATGGTGTAATTGCAATGACATAATGTCTTAATAATTGACACAGCATGTGTATCTCTACAGCTTGTTTAGGTCATCTCAACCCAACGTCTGCTTCTCAACCATTACTTCTAGAAAAAAAATCAGTCATTTAATGCAACACATGTGGGACATTTTAAGAGCCGTTTCAGCCTCTGCCAGCATTGGAAACGAGACGTCATTAGAAAAAATGGGCAGAAAACACATGAAACTGATCATTAGGTTTATTTTAAACGTATCCAGGGACGAGCAATGACAGTGAGTTTCTTTTATGTACTAAAAATAGGGCTTTGCTTGCAATAATGAATTATAAATCTACAAAATTGACACTACATGAAAATGAATTATTGAGTCTGACAGATTTTTCGATAAAAGAGGATTAAACATTTTGCAGAAGACAGGACAGAAGAGGATAAGTGATGTGAGCTAAGGACAAGACTTAGCACCTACCTGGGACATGGAAATGCCGTGGAGCTGCAACATATGTAGAAGAAGGAGATTTGCCATCAGAGTAGGTGGAGAGACTGGGGGTACTCCTGCCACTTTCACTACCTTAGGGGTGAAGGTCACCGCAGACACGAAAAAGAAAAGGAAAGAGAAGAAGATTTAACAGGGTTTCCAGAATTAGGCTTCATTGAGTTTTAGATGTTCCGATAAACCTCACAATACAGCCAGCTTAAAAAAGACCAATTTGTCTTTGCATTGGAAATTGTGAAAGTCTGTTTATCCTGATAGCATCTGTTCAACAGAGACTCGAGCTTCATGCTCTGCTTGAACTGAGCAGACAACTCAACATGAATTGAGCATAGACCGAAAAATAGACAAATATTGGCAGGCTGAACCGTGACGTCTTCATCATCTTTAGGGGAAAAGATTAGGTTTTTATAATCATAGTCTATTTCCAAACTGAGACTAAAAGAAAAGAGAGAGAATCTCTTATTGAACTATTCAATAAAATGTGTTATTTAAAGGGATACTCCACTTTTTTTTTGGAAATAGGCTCATTTTACCACTCCCTCAGAGTTAAACAGTCGGGTTTTACCATTTTCGAATCCATTCAGCCGATTTTCTGATATTTAGAAGAATATCAGTAACCAGACAATTTCTAGTCTCATTGACTTCCATAGTAGGAAAAAATATACTATGGAAGTCAATGAGACCTAAACTGTCGGTTACTGATATTCTTCTAAATATCAGAAAATCAGCTGAATGGATTTGAAAATGGTAAAACTCAAATGTTTAACTCTGGGGTAGTTGTAAAATGAGCCTATTTCCCAAAAAAGTGGAGTATCCCTTTAAATCAATGTGAAGTGATTTACATATTTTGAAAGCAAAAGATAAATACACCGACATGTATTTTTCTCTGTCTCCTTTTTCTTTTAAATCTCTCTTTCATACACACTTGCTGTCCTTCAGACACATGCACACACCATTAAACACCCAAAGTGCTGTTAGTAAATAAAAAATCACCCTGTATCAGGGGAAAATCATCCACACATCTGGAGCTGGGGGAGCAGGAAATTGCATTAAAAACACCAAACATACACAAATCACAACACTGGAGCACATTGTGGAGTATGAAGATCTCGATGCTTCCCATTACTCATTAAAATATGATTTTATTGCAATTACGACACCCTTCTTGTGTCAGCTAAGTGTAATGCGATATGTATTTCATCACTAACAAATATTCTGTGAATGATTTCCACATTCATTATATATATCCTAAGTAGAAACCCAGTTCATTGGTGATATGACCAGATCGAGGCAGCTACTGTATGCAATGGTTTTGCATTTGTAAGGAAGAGCTGATTTTCCTCTTGTGTGGCTCCTTTACCAATAAAAAGTCAATTAGACAGCTAAGTAAATCATAAACAGCGCACTCCAAACACAACCTCAATGTACATTTATGCTGCATTAAAGGGTTGGCCCGGAACTGCACAAGGCCGAAGTTAATGCCACTGTGCCTGGCAAACCAACCCAAAATTACAGCTCATCAATTTATCCCTTTAATCTTCGCCTGTGAACTTTATTCCCGCTCTTTTTACTTCTTGCAGAGAAACCACAAAACCAAAATCTGTAGCCTGATTTACAGTAAAAATAAAGGATTTTTCTGTTTTCCATCATACTTTCCTACTCAACACATACATCTTTTATTGATGAATAAATATTCTCCAATATATTTTAAATGTACATAGAATGAATACACCAAATCGTTTAGGATTTTAAATTTTAAATTAAAAAGTATTTAAAACAAAGTTATGATGTAAAAATAAGAAATAGTTAAGATTCTGCATTATTTCAAGGTCAGCAATTAAATGAGCAAATTTGCTACATGTTCTGATATTGATCTGTTTTGAAATTCTCAATTTATTCTGAATTGAAATTCGGTAATAATTCTATAGTTGTAATTAAATTAGTATAGTATTAAAAATCCAAAATACAAACATTTTCACTAGTTGTCTCAGACTTTTTGACTACACTATATGTCCACCTGAAAATGACTGCCTGTCTGAGTATGCATGTTAAGTTAAATAAAATATATTTACAAAAAATTACACTTGAAAATTCTGAAAAGAGAGAAATGACAACCACAAAGTAAATGGCAACACTAACACAAACATACAGACAGTCACTTTGAATATCAAACGCATGGGGGAAAACCTCCCCTCACCAGACAAAGCACAACATCAACCAACACTACAACAAATAAATGCATATTAATGGTCACCACCAACGTTCACATTTTATTTGTGCATAAAGTTACTGTTTCAGCTCAAATATAATGAATATCCACAGCTTTTCCATGCAAAATGATTGGACGTACAAACTCTATATAAACACAATACCAGCAAGCAATTGGTCCGAGGACAGAACCTTGCGGTACACCTACAATCTCACATCACTGTAATACACTGGTGATACACAGTGAAAGAGAGACTGATTTTTAGGGTTTACCGTGAGAAGGCAAAATGAGGTGAAGGGCTGTCCTAGGCCTACTTTCAGACTTTGCTTCCTGTTTGAATCCTGTCTCAATTCCTGTTCGGGAAAGGTGGATGAAGGATAGGGTAGTAATTTCATGTCTGCAATTCGCTAGTCCATTGTGAACGCAAAGGGTTACAGAGCTTGATCTATTGTTCTTTAGTGTTGCAATCCAATTACAACAGCAAGAACTTCATACACTTTGTGGCAGGCTTATTTACGTTTTTTTAGACAGCATTTTTTTAGTATTGCACTCGTTCATTCATTTTATCAAGGGGAAGTTAATCTTTTTCCAATCAAATTAAAGTGCACACGTAAGTTCACACAAGTGCAGTCAGTAAGTGGTCTGCTACAAAGGCCTGCCGGACGAGCTGTGGTACCTCTTAAGTAAGGGATGTAGTTGTGTTGTTGGAGCAAAGCCAGAGTAGTGGGGTTGAGGGACAGGGCCACACCACCGTTCCCTGCCTGTGGAGTGTTTCTACCACTGCTGTTGTGCAAAGGCAGTGGGGAGGAGCCTCTGGCACTACCATGGGTGCTACTCCTCCCCGAGGTTGGTACAGACAACAAGTTGGAATTTTCTGGTTGGGTGGTGTATTTGACGCTCAGATATTGCTCTGAGCAAGCGACCCAGCCGGTCAGGGAAGAATGGCAGTAATATGAGAATAGTCAATAGTGAGAATAACTATACAAAAAAGCTTTAATTACTTTGTTCTTGAAATTCTACATCAAATCAGTTTATTGTTGTTTAAAATGTGATTGTAGAATGGAATGCTTTAGCGCTGTTCCAAAACTTGGTGCTTTTTTATGATCACTTTTATGAGGCTGCATTTATTTGATCAAATATATGCATTTAAATACAGTAATATTATGAACTTATTACAATTTCAAATTATAGCTTTCTATTTTAATATATTTTGTGTATTTAATGTAATTAATGCCTGTGATGGCAAAGCTACATTTTCAGCATCATTACTCCAGTCTTCAGTGTCACATGATAATTCAGAAATCATTAAAATATGATGATTTGGTGCTCGATAGTGCTCGATCTTATTATTGTCAATGTTGAAAACAGTTGGACTGCCAAACATTTTTGCCTTTTTGATGAATAGAGAGTAAAAAAGGGAATATAAATCCATAACAAATGTATTTCCTGTCACTCTTGATCAATGTAATGTATCCTCATTGAATAAAAGTATTAATTATTTTATAAATCTTTCCGACCCCAAACTTTTGACCTGAACTGTAAAAATATAAATACACATTTAAGGGTTTTTCACACTTTAAATAGTCAACACTGGATCATTCTACATCCCAGGTAAATGGAATACTGGGTTAACTTGGTTCACATTTCACAATTCACACTACTTAAATTTTCACACTACTTAAATCCTGGGTATTCATAAGCGGTCCTTTCAAACTGTAAATTTCTGAATCCTGGGTTAACATCCTTATTTGTCGTGTCAATGACATCCACTGTTCACCTAAAGCCTCTAGTAGTGTGTGTCCTTATATTACACATTGCCGACTTTACTATCAAGATTTTTTCTGATTGGACTATTCAATAAACGTAAAAATAAAATGGTCTCCTCTTCTCTCCAATTAATGCGTTTTTTTGCCACCATTTGACATTTTTAATATACAACTTACTGTTTTTCTGTGAAGCTCCAAAGAACGTGAATATAAGGCATGCGCTTGGTTGTCGGTTCCTAATCATGTAATCGTAACATTCTAACAATGCATCGTTTCCCACTGCACATGTCTGGCACCGCATTAGAAGTCACCGCATTAATTAGAAGTTAATTGATTGTGCTTTTAATTGTGGTTCAAGTGAGTATTCACCAAAGCCTACGATCGATGCCTTAAAATGCTCCCTACGGAGACGACTCACTAGGTTTTGGAACAGCCTGTGATGGTGTAGAAGGGAAAACACTTAAATTTTAAAGCTACAGTATATCCAAAATCACTGAAAAGACTCTGATAGTTACAGTATAACTGTGCAGGTAAGAATGACTCTGTTTTCATGTAAGTATCAACATATGTGGAGGGTTACCTGGTCTGCTGTAGGTCTGAGGTGAGCGGGAAGGTGTATAGCGTCCATAACCCCCTAAAGAGCTGTTGGAGCTGGGGCTGGAGGGCCTCCTCTGGCGGGGAGACTTTTCCCCATCTCCCTAGAAACAAATAGACAGTAATATTTATTTAGTCTGAAAGTATCAGACAACCCAGCAAGCAATAGCCATCATTTCACCGTCTAGGTTAACTATAGACTCGAATTAGTCCGGCTATGAGTAACCCACTTCAAGCCAAAATAACCTTGAATTTGGTTACATGCTGTTTTTGCCAAAATAACATGAGATTTATTATATTCCATCATTTAAGCACAGTCAACAGTGATTACAAGGTGTTTGATTTCATTTATTTTCTTTCTATTCTTGGACTATGTTTAGACATCTATTACATTTTCACTGATAGCCCCAATTTTTGCCTTGTTTTAGCATAGACGTCAGGGCTGAGTTTGGATGGCTATTAGACGTCTTTTAAACGCAAAAATTTAAAAATTGCTTGCTGGGAATTAGCAAAGTTCAACAGTTACCACTATGGCACAGGGACACACAGGAGGAAACTTTACAGCTGAAAAAGAAACCAATCAACAATAATCAGTCCTTATAGTAATAGGCTGATCATCGAGACACTACACCACAGAGAGACGAACACACAATTCTATTCATGTCACCAAACCACAACTACAACAACTATTCATAGAATATGAGGAAACACTAGGTCTCATCTACTAATCATGCACATAAACATTTGTGCAAACATTTTCAATTAGAATTAATGATTCATCAAGTAAAGTTCAGTACATGTATTCTATTGTCTATTTATACCAAATTTATATTTTTTTTTATCACAATTATAAACGGTAAGACTAAGTGACCCTACAAAAACGTATTTTAGAGCAAGACTAATTATTAAACTGCCACAGATTGTGCATAAAAAATAAATCTAAATTAAATAAATCTAATTTAAATCAAATTTATATATAAAAAAAGAAAACAAATGGCAAAAATCAAAAACATTTTAAAAGGGGTAAACAAAAAAAATACTTGGCCGACCTATTGTGTTAGATCCTTTTCTGTGCATACAATTACACAATTTATATGCCATGATTAGAAAATAAGACCATTAAAACAGGGCCTGTTTCTTCATATCAACTCTACTGTACCTCAGTTGGAGTAGGGGTGAGTTGCTGTGGTGACTGTGAACAAAGAAAGCAAATGAGTAAGATGGACTGGAATGCAATGACTGCTATGTTAATGAAAAAATGAGCTTTTCTTCTTAACTGAGTCACTTTACATGACTGAAACTATTCTAATACTTCAATGAAATAGCAAAACTACAACTAAACTTTTTGGCCAAGACATGCTAGAGTGATGTTGGATGATGAGTGAAGATGATTAGATTTAAAAATGGCACTGCTGGAACAATGGAGTACACAAGCTGCAGCGGTTGTATGATGTAATTATGCAAGACTTTTACTCAAGTCACCTGTGAAAAGTAAAAAGTTTCAAAAGTGGAGGACATCAGGGCTTCATTTGAGCCGGATCCTGTTCAGGAAAATGTAATATTTTGGATTTTTGTGTCCGGTATTTCATTTTAAACAATCCGGCGCAGCATTAACAAGCACAGCATTACGTGTATGTTAGACAGAGCGAGACACACGGGTTATGGGGATGTATTATGCAGACGGAGGTTATGTTTTTCTATTGTCCCTAAACAAGTACTTTTTGACATATCAGCTTTCTTAAAGTCCCCCTGTAGTCAATAATTTTATACTTTAAAATTCATATTTGATCACCAAAATTACATTTTTAAAACTTCATTTTACTTGGAAAAAAAATCTTCATGCATTATAATAGCTTGAATGTAAATCTACACCCTGGCCTTATTTATTATACCAAGTTGTCAAAAAAGACGCTAAAGCTCATGCTGTTTCTGATCAAAAAAAAAAAAAGACAGAGAGAAGATGGAGCTGCACCCCTGTGCAGTTCTGCTAAATCTAATCAGGATAGCAGGAGACACAAGCAACGAGATCAGTCAGAAATAGATTTAATGAAGTGGCAAACGCATCATCGGTGAAAAAAAAAATTGAATGATATTTGTTAACAAACCAGGCTATAGTTAGGGCCTAAAACTTGTGAATAATGCTCTTATTTAGTCGTGCTTCCACCATGTAGTGACAACATTGTATCTTCCGGGAATGTTGTATAGTCAGTGTCGGTCATGGCACTTTTTAATTGTTGTTTTGGATCCGGCAATTATTCATTAACAAATTTTGGCAGAGTTAGGTGTGTTTGTACCTCTCCAAAGGTCCTGTCCTCCACAGGGTAGCTCACGTAGGGTGAGTAAGAAAGCATGTCAGGTCTGTCAATGTTGTAGATCGCTTTGATTTTAGGAAGAGCAGCCAAGTCCTTGTAGTCCAGAAGCTCATCACCCAGTTTTGCCTTGAGAAAGAGAAACATCACAGCATTTTAACTCTTTCTTTCCACCTTTTTCCTATGGCCCTTGATGCTTTGCGCAAATTATGGGAGTAACTTACAACTTTAAACAATCAGTGAAAGGCCCGTTCTAAGAATGCAATAATAAGCTTATTTAAAACAAACAAATAAAACTTGCAATGAAGTGACATTACTACTCACCCTTCATAATTCAAAATGAAGTCAGGATAACTCTCACATGGTTATTTGTATGCTTGTGTGCTGCTGCCCACTAGTGGCAAACTTGAACAAATGAAAAGTAGTAAAGCATGGAATCATTTTCAGATGTACACTTACATAGATAACTCTGCTAGGGGAGCCGGAAGCACTGGAGGCAGGAGCAGATGTGATGCTCTCAGAGGAGGTTCTCGTCACCTGGAAACAAAAACAATGTGAGAATAAGAAAGGCAACCACAACGGCACTAGACCAGAAGGGGACAGCAAACAAAAAAACACAGTAAAGTTCTAATTGACTCAATTGAAGAAGTTAAAAAAAACATGGTAAAATTCTAGCATATTTTATTGACTCAATTGAAAACATACAAAGTAACAGTCCTGTTCAGTCTTAAGGTCATAAATGATTATAGAGAAATTTCCATGTTGCTGTTACTATTGTGTGGATGTAACAATTTATCAGTCTTCAGACAGTTTATGAAGGATTCAACAGAAATCTACTGTAGATAAGGTATTGCCTTTGAGAACAATGATTTTTCTTTGCTTTGTCAAACACGGATACACAGTAAACTGCAATAAATAATAGTTTTTAATATGTAGTTTTGATTTATTTTCAAGTAAAATTATAAAATGCTAATGTAAAATAAAGTTGGAGAAGAAAACCTTATTTTTCTTATTCAAATCCAGTATACATTTATAATGTTGCAGTATAAATGGCACATTGGACAAATGGTACATAGTTAAGGGAAAATGGTCTGTCACTTCAATATCAACAAACATCAGGCAGTCTAAACTCTAGAGATTCTTCTTACAATAATGTTAAAGATTTTCCATTTTATTAGTAAAGCATTCAGGGTCAAATCACAGTATCTTCTCTATACCTACACACCGGTGCGTCTCAATCAGTTCCCTTTGCGTTCTTCCAAGCTCGTGAATCAGTATGAACTTGAGCACTAGAAAGGACAGTAAGGACTCACTACACATTGGCACAATCATGATTCTATTGATGGCTCCGGCGGTGACATGAAGTCGTCATTATTCAACATCACTGCTGGTATAAACAACAGCAGAACTGATATCTTTATGACATTGTCCAACATTTCAGCTGCAAATCAATTATAAATGTTATCTAGATAATGTTCATTACCTGTTTAGTGATGTAAATTTATACTGACATGTAATTAAATAATGGTTTGAGTTTTTAAAAATATCTATTGCGTGTCAGATGTGTAGTGAGTTGGCTCACAAGATTTATATTTCGAGCTTCAGAACTTAGCGAGCATTCATGCTTCATGGTGCATTGTGGGATTTTTGAAGGATCAAATATTTTACTGCACTGTTATGCTCTGACAACTGACCGTCGAAGCCGATTGAGACACCCTCATTTAGAGTATTTGTCCAGATGTTAAGACCTGTTCTTTGGTTCCTGATTTCTACTGGGTGGGTGTGGCAGTAGCCTACAGTGGCGTGGCAGTAGCCTACGGTGGCCTGGCAGGCCCATTTTGGACCTCATTGAGCATTCTATTAAAGCTGAAAGCAGGTCGGGACTCGGGAGGTAAGCCCATGCAGGGGGATGTGGGCCGCATGTCACAAACCTGCACAGGTACATTGGAATGGAGATCACTGAGCTGAATCCGCACCTGTTTCTGCAGGGAAAGGGTTGTTACAGTGAAGCGCTTCCACATACTGCATTTCACCTTTGTTTAAGATATGCAACTCGATAGATTCCCTGGTAAATGATTTTGCATGGTATATTTCAGAGCATGTTGGCTGCCTAAACCAGAGCTCATTTTTATTTGTAACATCGCACACCTTTTTAGGTGCAGTCACTGATTCTAGCTGTTATGAAAAAACATTCATCCTAGGCTTTGTTTTTTAATTATGGCATAATGAAACGTCATTATGCCAAGATCCATTTTGCCTAGCAAAGCTTTGTTCGCTTGAATGTTGTGCAATTCAGTCAGAAAATGAATGGAAACACCTTAACATGTCTCAAATCAATTTGATATACCAATTTGATCGCAAAACAGGATGTGATGTCATTACGCACAGGTTGTTATTCGCTTTAAAGCCGTTGGATGAAAACACACTTTCACCAGCTTTATTCGCATGAGGTTTTTCACTGATCTTCAGATGATTCGATTGAACATGTCGTACATGAAAACATGACGACAACACAAACCAAACACTTCCATGGCCTCAGTGACAACTACAGAGTAGAAATTTAGTAAATTCATTAACAGCACAACCATTACTACTGAGTGTGTTTGACAATAACATGAATCTGGATGTTTGCAGATTAAAATACTTTTCTCTATCTGTTGATGAATAACAACTACCATGATATTTTCTTTTTACATTTGTCTTCTAAAAATACAGTCAACCTATTTTCTGTGGGTGAAAGTAGCAAGTCTGTAAAAGTAGGAGCAAAATATAATAAGCCTAATTTACATAGAGAGAATGACTGTTTCAGAGCATCTAACTCCTGGTCAAATTGAATTGCAGTTACCTTACTCTTCTCCTCCATACGTGCAGCCTGTCTGCAAGGGGGATGCCAGATGGAAGAACCTGTGAAAGAGAAAGCAAAAAATAACTAAAAAGTCCATGTAAAAATGCAGTGGCCCTACAGGATTTGACACTTAAGTCACTTCCCTGACCCATTTTTGCAAATACTTTTAACAAAGTGGTGTCTTTATAAGTGGATTGACTTTTTGTTATATAGCACAAATAGTTCAAAAGTTATTATTATTTTTTTTTTTAAGAAATAAATAATTTTATTCAGGATGCATTATATCAATCAACAGTGACAGAAAGTGATGTTACTATTTCCAATAAATGCTGTTCTTCTGAACTTTCTATTAATCAAATAATTAAAAAAAGAACATCACCGCTTCCATGAAAATATTAAGCATTGTTTTTTAACATTGATACAGTAGGTTTATTATGAATCAAATATTAGAATGATATAAAAATAATATGATTTTAGAACTTAGCACGTTAGCACTTTGTGGCCAGGTTCGTTAGCTTTGTTTGCACTGAAATTCGTGTGAATGTAACGTTAGGTTGATAAACAGGTCCAGAAGAAGGGATAAAGTTAGACTTTTTGGAAGAATCAATGCTACTCTATCTTTCTTACGAGAGCAAGAACAGTAGTAAAGCTACTGTTATTGTATGTGCTATCTGACTACTTTTGTTATTAGCAATAGCAAAATGTAGGCTACAATGACCATGTCTGCCGCATATACCCAACAGCAATAATAGCACATGCACTGACGAGCACGAACTCGGTAGGAGGGTATTCGTTGATGGTGAGCATGAGAGTTGATGAGGGCATAAAACTCAAAACATATTTTTTCCCTTGGCTTATAACTGTAGTTGATGTGTGTTGTGTATGATCTGTTCAGTGTTTTGTTTGTAATCTATGTTGTACTTGGTGCGGAATGCTGATGACGATCGTTGTACAGCACCTTGGTCAACAATTGTTGTTTTTAGTGGTGCTATATAAATAAAGCTAAGTTGAGTTGAGTTGAGAGAGTTGTAAACATTCAAAATTTTGCCTGAGACCACTCAATCAGCCAGAGTTGCCGACGACAGCTTTGATTCAATTTATTATCTCACATAGCTTACTACCTGAGGTGTTAGCATGCTCATATAAACCCCTACATAAACTGGCATTCATAAACTAAGTAACACAATCGTTCACCCCTAGAATGAGTCAGCAGTCTTTGCATTTCAGCCAGCTTGAAAAATACTTCAAACTGATTCTGCTATGAAAGCAGAGTCTTGTCCACATCTGACTATTAATCTCCTTTGACAAACTACAGTGCAGTGATTTTCTTTGCGTAATCACTGTGCAGATTCCAGTGAGAGTGAATTTTTGCAACGTTTGAGGTGAGACACAAGAGAAAAAATAAAACCCCATATATCTTATGATGTCAAATGTTTATTTTCTATTTTTATAATTTAAATTGGATGTGACTGGTGAGAGTTTTTTTAAGCTTTAAATGACTGTCTATTGCTTTATTATTAAAATACAAAACAAACTATCGATCCACGTTTTTGTCAGTACAGATACTGTTTTTCTTAAGCTTAAAACTCCAAGTACACTAATACATATATCAAAATGATTCAAAAATCCTCATCAATAGACCCCAGCTGTGTCTGCACTGTCTGTCTGTCTGGTTTCATGGTTTAAAATTAGGAAAATTTGCAGAGAAAAATTTTTATTGCAGCATTCCGACACAAATCATCAATTGAAATCTCCATCCCACAGGCTCCATCCATCCGATTCATTGTGATCCAAATTGACAAGTGTCAAGGCATCTATTTATATCTATAATAAAATTTCAGTATCAGAATCAAACCGTCCGTTTCTTCATGTAGATTTGATGAGATTTAAGTTACCTTGCAGGTACATCTCCTCGCCCTCTCCAAACATCTGCTCACAGCGTGCACATCTGGCACATGTGGGATGGTAGTGCTTTTCTCCAGCCTGCAAAAGATAAACAGAGTACACATCAGTCATTCAACTCCACTGCAGGAAATTATTTTTGACCCTTAAACGCATTCCTTGGGTCTTCAGTGACTAAAGTTAGACATAAGCCTTCTTAGTTTATCATCAAATGATCAAAAACAATTTAAAGGGATACTCCACCCTTTTTTTCATAATAAACTAGGTTATTCCCTTAACTAAGATGAGCTGATGCATACCTCTCCCATCTCAGTGCGTGCACTAAATTGCTCTGTCTTACGGCAAAACTTTGATCGCACTTAGCTTAGCCCAGTTCATTCATTAGGATCCAAGCAGAGGACCAAACACCTCCACATTTTCCCTATTTAAATACAGTTACACGAGTAGTTACTCTGCGCATTAATATCATCACTCATTTACACAGTAATATGTACGTATATTTTTTATGCACAACAATGATTGAATCTTTGATGACTAAAATAAGTGCATTTCATCTTTAATCCACAAGGTGGCAATGTCTGATACACAATGATGGAGTGATGTTATCACAGGCAGAAAAAGAAAAGAATAGCAAGAATCATTAGCAAAACTCGAAATGGCTCAGTGATTTACTGAAGAGCAAGAACTGAATGTAACCCGTGGTGGGCCAACCCCGGCGGAGGGTGTCTTGTGATAAGTGGCCGAAACACCCAATGAGGTCGGGCACACAACTGAGGATGTCTCACACTAGTGGCACCGTGAGCTCTGTGCCAAAGTTCACCCCACCCAAGATGACATCCCCATTGAATTGCTGTGCTGAAAATTAGGGATCTTCAACAACTAGAAGAATCAATCAAATGTTAGTGTCACTGTCACTTGATGAAGGATCTAGTGAAGAAGCTGTCAGCGATCAAAATATTGATTTTGAGGATGTTGAAAATGATAGTTTTGAGAATATGTTTCTGGTAAATATGTACTGGTAAATGAGCTCTGACAAGGACAGCGATGATGGTATAAAACCTCTGCTCAAACTGAACCCTTCCAAGCTCCAAAAAGTAACAAAATATGCTTTATTTTATTCTTCTATAATTGTTTCTTTAATATCAGGACAGATTTATTTTATTGCAACAGGTAGATAGATCCGGGTCGCTAAAGACCTGAATATGTAATAATTATTTTTAGTAAAATATTTATGCATTCAAGGGTAAGTTTTTGCTTTTTGCTTTTTTTTTTCATAAACAATGGTAATTTGAGAAGAAAAGAATCTTTAGAAAAACATTTATTTTCTAAATGTAAAATATAATATTTTAGTTCCTTTTGACCCTAAGGTGAAATATGACCCAGACTGAAAGACAAACAGAAAGATAATATGCCATAAATTAACTGTATGGTCTCATATTACAATATCAACAACCACACAAAAAACAAGATAAAGTCGTGTCCTTATATTTTCTCCAGATTTCTATGAATTAATATGATAATTAATCATTATGGTGTTTCTAAGAGCTCTGTCAGGCTGTAGTTTTGTAATTTTCCTTTAAATATTTAGTGTAAATATTTTCCAGGTTAGTTTTAGTTTATGAGGTAAATAGTACTAGACTGTTTAGAGTAAAGATTTGTAAATAAAATCTCTCAGCTTTTATATTTTCCTAATCTATTCTCTTCTATCAAAATGTTCAGCATGCTGCGTCGCACTGCTTTTAGTGTTCAACACAGATGTTGATTTAATTTTACGTGCATCATAACCTGCACTGGATAATCTACTCAGCCCCCTCCACCTCAAATGCCATCCTCTTTAAACACAGCTTCAGTCCTGCTACTGGAAATGTCATGACATTTCAGGTTCAGATACGACTCTCAATCAGTGCTAAAGACTAAAATACAAAAGGGAGCAAACTGTTTAAAAATCCCCTCAAATACACAATACAAACCTTTACCTTTGACTACCTCAATACCCTGATGGTTTACAAGCTTGTAAACGGGCAATACTCCTGAAAGGTGGGCTAATTAATCTTGCTAACATAAGGATACCTTTATCAGCTAGTCTTCAGTTCATGTAGGAATATTTGCCGAAGGCAATAGAGTATGCCAAGATACCATTTTGCATGACTTAATTTATTTCGCATCACCTTAAAACACTTGGCACAGAAGTTGTGTAGTTAAAATACCTTCCTAAACTATGATGTCACACTATCTAATTCTGGGTTACGGTGGCAGTGCCAATGAGACAGTCACTATAGCAACAGTGTGCAACTTCTGACAAATATCTGACAAACACATAAACACACAGATTTATAAAGCTCTGAGGAACACAAAGCTGCAGAACTTTAGTTATGATAATGCACACATAATTTGTTGATTTAAAAGCAATATTTAGCCAATAGACCACCCAAAGGGTAACTAAACGGATACAAATAAGATCTACATCAATATGGGGTTTGCTAGGGTGTAACAAAATAGCTCTTTAAAGAAAAACGAGGAAGAGTTTGCATGAAAGAACAAAAGAGAGTGAACACAACAGAAAAAGTTAAAGGGAGATGCAATATGAGGAGATAGATTGTTCAATACTATAATTAGGCTTTAGAGTGGTTGTGAAATGACGGTCTGAGATTCTCTTAGTAAGCACCCACTCAGCTTCTGTCCCTTCCAACAAGACCTGGTATTATAGAGTACTAGCTCGCAGATGAGAATAAAAGCCTTTCACACACACTCAAACAGAAGATATGATAGATGCAAACAAATCTCAAGGCAACAATGCTAAAATCAACATGAAACAGCATTTCCAACCCATTTTACTTGGTAATGTGACATATTTCGGCGAAACAGAATATTTGATTAGAAAATTGTATCACAATTTTTAAAAAATTTTTAGAAACATCCAAAAAAGGAAATAAAATGAAAACATGAAAATTATTTTTAAAAAACTAATTTAAAATATGGATAAATATTACAATATTACATGACAATTTCCATTTTAATAAGAACGTATCAATCTTCCACAATTTTCTGGTCTTTAAAGATAAAAATGGGGTCCATTTTGATTTCATGTTGAGTTTAGACAATATTAACACTATAATTATCCCATCAATTCATCTCCTTCCATCCATTAAGGAATCCATTCATTAAACAATCACTGCCAAATAGAAAAGATATTCTTCAAACCTCAAGTACTTTTCCAGTGATGTATTTCTTGCAGGTTTCACACTGGATGCCGAACATGGCGTGGTAGTCAACCTCACAATACGGGATCCCGTCCCTACAGAACATCAACACACATTACAGTAGATGTAATTCACTTGAACTCAAAGATGGTGACAAGTCTCTGTTTGCTCTCTGGCCTTGAGAAATCCCACACTGTTCTTTCATTTTGGAGTACATCAATAACATTGAGTCATTCCAATGGGTTCAGCGAGCTTACATATCACATTACTACAATTGATGAAATACACACAAGCACCCATCTACACATTCGCATGGACAGGAATAGTGGGACTAACTTGCTGATATATTCGGCATTAAGCACTTTATTGCACACTTTGCACTTGAAGCAGCCGAGGTGCCAGTGCTTGTCCAATGCCACCAGAGACTGCTCATTTTTAAACTCCTTTCCACAGCCGCAACAATCTGCAGAGAGAGCGAGACAAAAGTGTAGTGTAGTAATAATGAAACACCAGAGATGGCTGTCATTGCAGACATTTAGGAAATGAATGGGTAAGAGAGTGCATGTTACATATAATGGAAACAGATAGCAATGCAAAAACACAGAGAACTTACTGTACACAGCCTGTGGGGGTGCCGTGCTGTTGACTGGCACAGGCTGAGTGCATTTCTCACAAATGCACTCCTTCCCATTAAACGTCACGCGGTCCCCAGCTGGAAACGGCTGCCTGCCAGAAATACACACACAGAGAGTCACCTCATCATTTACCAAGGTTATAAAGTCACTTTCATTTGAGGATGAATTTGAAACTAGTTTTTAGTAAACCATTTTAGGGGCACAACAATATAAATGTGAAAAATGCACAACAGGGTGAAGAAACAAAACATTTCAGCATATTAGAAGCAAAAATTTGGAAAAAAAATTATCATTCATTTAATGACAAATGACATATATATATATATATATATATGAAGAGTTCAGATGCAAAAACCTCTAAAAGCCATTTGAAATTTTCTACTAAAATGACCATTTTTATCAAGCTTGTATATTTAAGTTCAGTAATTTCACTTAAATGACAATTATTAGGTCATCTTCATTGCCATTTA
>JAOTRC010000014.1:12540925-12551629 GCA_027497675.1 Cyprinella lutrensis | reverse complement strand
CGAGAATACTTTATTACTTGAACGAAGTAAATATACATTAATGAGCACATACATTTTTGAAAGAACTAAGTGTTTTTAGCAAAGAATAAACTAAAAGAGTTACTCAGTGTAGCTTTAAATGTACCAATAGTGAATGTATGCTAGTGTTTAGTGAACGTATGCTAGTGTTTGCTAGTGAACGTAAGCGAGTCTTACTTGCAGACAGCACAGACAAAACAGCGTGGATGGTATGTCTTGCCCAGGGCGGACACAACTTCCCCTTCAATGAACTCTTCACAACTGAAGCAGCGGGTGCCATAGAGTCGCTGATAATCCAGAGTGCAGATATACTCGCCTTGTCGCACAAAAAACCCTCCTTGAGCCAAGTCACATCCACAAACTGCAGAAAGAGAGAGAGACAATACAGTTGTTATAGCTGTTACAGAGGGCCAAATGTTAATGATAACATTAATAGCCCAAAATTTTTCATTCAATCAAATCAAATGAATATGTGAATGTACATGGAAAAAATTAAACCATTAAACATGGTAATTATCCATTTCATCTGGTCAGTTATTGTTAATATTTATCTTTATAAATATTTATCTAAATAGAGAATAGTATTCAATAGCATATGGTAAAGAAATAGTATTAAGAATCAGTATATTTCACTGATATTATATCAACTACTGGAAATTGTAGCATTATGACAACACTAGTTGTCAATAAAATTCCATAATGACAACCCAAATCACACATTTGGGTGTGTCCATTTGTTTATGTGAGTGAAGTAAGTGTTGTGTGTCTAATCAGTATCAGCACCCGATGACATCATCAAGTCACATGGAGATGGGAGACAGGGCAGGTGCATTAGTGCACAGGACAAAACAAAATGAAACACAACCTTCCCCTAATTTGACCCTCTCCCTCATTGACTCTCTCCAGCTCTCTTTCGTTTTCTCACAGTCCTTTTTCCACTAAAACAGGAACCACATCAGGAACACAATACACACAGACACGCTCCGATGACATCATTCTCAGATCCATTTTCCACCTCCTCTGAGGTAAATGATAACTGTGGAATTTCCTTCTCTCCCATGGCTTTACTTTCTGTCTGTCCAGAGTGGAGATGTTTCATTGTGAATAATTAAAAGAAACGCACCTCTTTCTTCACACCTGCTATCGTAATTTTAATGGTAAAACACTGTAAAAATGCTAATTGTGATTAATAGTAAGTTTCCTTAGTATATAAGCTGAAAAAGTAACACATTTATGGGTACATGTAACACTTAATTTTTTATTTATTTATTTAAATTATTTTGTTTCCTATTTTTCTATCAGTCATGCACAGGGTTATATGTTACGTCTTACAGTGTTAATGTTAAATTAACATTTATTGTATCATTATAAAGCAGTACAAATTCAAACTCAAATCTGAACTATGCTATCCATATTCTTAATGTTTGTCAGCAATTGCCTCATATTTGTCTGCGTATTTTTAAGGAATAACAGGGGAAACACTGAGACCATACTGAAACATAAAAAAAGTTTAATATGAAAAGAGCAATTTCTGCTGCAACATTTCCAGTGATATATAATATGCATCCCATTCTCTCTGAGCATCTAACAGTCATCGGCTTGCCTCTGTAAGATCCCATTTTATATGACCTCACTTGGTTATTACATAAGAGCTTAACAGTGTTAGCACTCAGAAAACAGACCATCCCTCTTGCTCTCTTACACACACACACACGCAAATGCGTACGCATGTACTAATTTGTGTGTTAGCACAACACAACGCATGCTAATGTTCCGCTCGTAGTAAAAAATCCAAACAATAACATAGGAATGTTGGACAGGAAATAGCAGGCATGTTTTCCGCATCTGCTCAGGAGTGATTGGTTGGTATCCGTGATATGGAAGGTTAGCTAGGTTATAAGCATATCGGGTGTGACAATGTGTGAATTCTGTTCCAAACATTTAAAACTTCCTCCTAAAAGCACAAACGGTCTCAAAGATAACCTGTAAGGCAATATGGCAGCACACACCCAGGGCGAGACTGAAAACAACAAACAACATTGAACTTCTTATTGAAGCCATGGCTGCTTTATTTAAATGAATGTGACGAATATTGATTCCAATATCCTAGTCAGTTTCATAAGATACTTCAAACGTCAAACCAGATTTTTGCTGGGAAATTTGATCTTTTTGTTGCCAGAGACCTCCAAATATGGTGAATATTTTCTTCGTATTGAGTTTGAGAAATTAATTATAAATGTATAATCAAAAAATGGTTTCTGACTACTGCTAAATAGTTTTCAGACAGCAGAATTAACTGGTAATAAAATCCAATTTAATGAAATGTGTTTAATTATTGCATTAAACATTTAATTAACATCTTAATACTATAACTTTGACAGCTTTAAAATACATTTAGTCTAATCTTTGTTTTGTTTTTGTTTTTTTCTTTCTAAGGACTCCCAAGCAATTCCATTGCAGTCCTCTGGGGTCCATTGACCCCAGTTCAAAAACCTTTCCTCTATGCACACATTTGTCAATAAACTACTGAAGCATGTAACCCAAACGGTGCAGTGATAAGAAGTTCTCAACATTAGGCAGGGTATGTCTTTCACCCGACAAATATATTTAGCTCAGCTGCAGTCAGAAAACAACACCTGAATAAGAGGAGCAAAGGAATGTCTGCAAGCACCACTGCTCTCATGATCAAACACATGCCACAGTCCTTGCTGATCTGAAAGTGTGCAAGTTATACTGCTAGTTATAGCAGCAAAGAACAATTCCTGGAACATCCCTTCCTGAGCTTAAGTGCTCCAGATGGACACCCCATCAGCACTTTGGGAATAAACATTTTGGGTGCTTAATCTTCTATAAATGCCTGCTGTATGATGACTGCAACGCTGGACGATTATAGATACTGGAAGTATGATTTTGGCTTACAAAAAAGCAGATAAATTAGACAACATTAACTAAAAATGAAATAAAAAAATATTATACAAGCAGCACTAAAAAGGGGATGGGTTGGGCTAGAAGAAATGGAACATGGAAAAATGATGGTGGAAGAAGATAAGCAGAGAATAGGGAAGGAAGGTAAACAAGAGTAATGGGTGAGTGAACCTGGAAACTTCAGCATATTGATGTTGGACTTGAAATCAAATCCCTGGATGGAAATTCTCAACATCTGACTCTCTGAAATCTAAACTTTGCAATGCAAGAAGAGCAAGTAAACAAGATAATAAAACGAGTTACACTGAGGTGAGGGCAAAAGATTTCCTATACCTGAGACACTGAAAACCTATAGACACAACAATCTGGGAATCAATCGGTGAAAGAGTTAAAGCTATCGGTGGAACTGCAAGTGTATATCTCTTTCCTCAAGGCCCATGAATTGCGAAAGCAAACACCAGTGACATGTAATTGGCAGGACTCACATCAACAGAGGGAAGCGTTTTATTCCTGAAGGGTAATATTATCCCTCTACACATCGTCTAAGCCAAACTGAATTCTCTGGCAATCTAAAATGGCGCTGGTTTGCATGCTTTCAGGGAGCTGGCTGTCTGGAGAGGGTTTGCTGTTCCTCTACATGAGGGGGGTTGCAGTTTCACAGCCTAAAATCAGACTTTCAATAATAATCCAGCAGACAGGCTACTGATGTCACACCTGGATTTAATATATTTTTTGTGTACTACTCTGTAGGTATTCCATAAGTTCATATAAGCCACTTTTCCGCCATCGGGCCAAACCGTTGCTTTACCGTTTCACTATTATTAACTTGTGTTGCTTTGCTCAAAGGCAACACACAAGTGACCATCTCTGAGTATTTGTAATCGTGTCATACTGAGCCAAGCTGAATTGGAAATATAACTGGAACCATTCTGAGGATGGATTGGCCCAATGCTGGAAAAGTGGTATATGGCAGCAGCTTCAAAAATATAAATTTTGGAAAACTCCTCAACATCTCATCATGGAGCCCGAATTTAACCTTTCAGCTTTATATAGCCAAAAACTACCCACTCACAGACAGGAAGAGACCATCTGAACAAAAAGTCAAACAACCAATTACAGTTTGTTTGTATATACCACAATAAATAAATATGAAGTAATAAATTAATATTGATTAATAAATAAATAAAATACATGAATTACAGACATCACATACAACCTGTATCAAATCTGTTTGTGGACAAGTTCAAAAAGAAATGCCTCACACAAAAACCCTTACGAAGGGTACAAAAAAATACACTTTAGCACACCTTTAAAAACTATATGGAAATAACATACTTTAAATAATATTCTTGATTGCAAACTGAATATAATGTGTTCAGACAACTGCATGTTAGTAAACTTATAAATAAATGAAAGTGTATATATTATACGCAATTACTGAACTTAGGAGTGCTTCTTTAACCCAATTAAGTAGGACTTCAATACATCTTTATATGAAATGTCATGTGTAAAAAAGAAAAAAAGGGAAAAAAAGTAAATCTTTATTTTAATGTGTCCCTGTTACATTGTAATAATGCATTTAAGCACTGAGTAATATTAATTAACTATATGTCCTTACTATAGGGTTAAGGTAGGATTAGAGTTTGGTTTAGGTTTAGTGTGATTATGCCTAATTTACAGTCATTAAATGCATGTAATGTGTAACAAGGACACATTAAAATAAAGTGTTACCAAAATATTACTGTCATTTTATTGAAACTTGTAGATCATGTATTTAACCTTCAAATGGTCTTTGTTTCCTGTTTACACCTCTAGACTTTGACTGAGTAATTGTACAAAAAATATACATTTTTAAGCATATACAAATAATATATCTTTTTTGTTTACTTCTCATCTATTCATTAATGCTGGCATCAACATCAACATTCATTAAGGCATCAACACGTTTGACAATGAACAGTTCATCAATTTTATCATCCGTTCATTTTGGTGAGCATCACAAGCTCTAGCTGTGGCATTCACCTTGAGAGTCCTGAGCGTTCACTGCACTACAGTACAGAGTGTTCTGTTCTGCAGCTGAGTATCTCTAATTACCTCCAATCACACACTAATTTGATCGATAACTAACACATGAGTGCAAATTAGTGTGCACCAGTATAATGCAGGAAACATGAACATGTAACTACCTGACTAATACCTGAGAATAGTATATGAAAGAAAACATCTCTGAACAAGCACACAGACAAATCCAAACCACTGTCCATGAAAGGCCTGGGCTACAAGCCAAACAGAACTAGTGTACTGAATAAATACTTGCACAACAGCATAAAATCCAAAAAACACAAAAATAAAGAGAGTCAAGTTGACCATTCTTCCAATAGAGCAAAGTGAAATGTGTTTAATAACGATCGATTATGGTTCTTTTTCTTTTTTATGACAATTAAATATCAAGGAATTACTGCACATCAATTGAATTCAATCCTAAAGTGTTTTGTGTCAAATAGAGATGGAATATATTTGTCGTTGGATTGTCGTGTAATGTTGTAACTGTGAAAATGTTTGTCTAATGTGAAATTACAAAACATGGATTGGATTTAAATTACTGGAATGACCTATAATGTTGAATAACAATACCGTAATACCAAGATTTTTTTCAACGTTTTAGTAAAAAGTATTTTATTCACATTGACTAGTTTTATTTGATCAAAAATAAAGTATAAATTCATATTCAATTTAAAATAAGTTTTCTATTTTAATTGATACTAAAAATGGAATTTATTCCTGTGAAAATGTTGACTTTTCAGCATCATTACTCCAGTTTTCAATGTCACATCATTCTTTAAAAATTATTCTAATATGCCGATTTACTCGGAATTTCCTCCATCAGCATCACACAGTGACCTTGCCATTGTTCTGGAAGAGGAATGGCTCAAAATCCCTCCTGCCACTGTGAAGGACTTGTATTTTTCATTCCCAAGACTAACTGATGCTGTATTAGCTACAAAAGGAGGCCCTACACCATACTAATAATAGTAATAATAATAATACTAATATTATTGTGGTCTAAAACCAGGTTTTCAGTTTCATTGTCCAACCCCTATAATATTACATTAACAATAAACATCAAAAGTTTACACAATACCATGTTCTTAAAATAAAAATACAACTTCAAATCCAAATCAGGAAATATCATTCTTAAGTTTTTAGATAAATCTAACAATCAATATCCAAAATCCAACATTAACCCTCAAGGAAATCATTTCATGCATTATTTGATTTATTTATCTGTTGTTGTTGTTTTTTCTTCAATTGAGGACCAAATGAGGTTTTAAGATTTAGATCCTTACTGGGACTCTGACTACAGTATAGCTACGTAAAGTCCCAAACATCCCACACAACCAGGGCACGAGATGTGATTAATTAAAAGTGTGCTACTGTGCAAGCAGTTTTATTTATAGATGATCCAGCATTACTAAAAAAATGTTTAAAAAAATTCAGTTGGATCCTGCCTTTAATTTCAAGAGATATTTAATGATATTTGAGTGTTTGAGTAGAAAAATGTAGCAAATATTCATTATGCAGATGGATCCTGCCTATCCATTTTACAGATACTCAATGATATTTGAATCATTCTCCGGTGACCATAATCCAATATGACAGATGGGATTAGAGTATGTGTTACCACCAAATCCAATGAAAATGTCAGATAATGCACCCATGGTCTCAATGCACCATTGTTGAGCTATTAGTGATAGATTATGAATAAAAAGACTCAATTTCCCTGATGAGCGCTTCTAAAGTGGGAACTTGTCATTTATTAATTCTGTTGAATCCTTCTGGATAGGAATAGTTGTTATATAAGGTCAGTTGCAGTGGGAAAACGCTTGAAACAAGAATCTTGACAGACTTGAGCACACAAACACATTGTGCTCTGTCCTTGAGAATGACACAATTTAATTTTGTGTATTAAATCAGCCTGGCATGATTTAATTTAGCTGGGAAATATGTACTTGGAAGTTTCAACTAAAACAGCAATGGCATGAACACTAAACAAAACAAATCAAAACCCAGGTAAATACAGATTCAAGATAAAACAAAAGCTAGATTATGCCAGCCAGTGTGTGTGATATGAATTCAACTTCACTGTACATAGAAAACTACATTATAATCGATATATTTTTTAAATTACATGTGACCATGCCCATGCATACTAGTATAAATACGTATAGGCCTACAGTATGTGGAAGCATATCACTTGCCAAGGCAAGTACAAACTTATAAATATATGAGGCTCTTCATGTTTCAGATGTTGAAATCTGGTGCTGTCAAAATAGAGCAAAGAAAAGCAACACTGTCTGATGAAAAAGGAAACTTTTAGGTTCGGGAAATTACAGATTTTCTAAGAATTCAAATCAAATTATTTCGACACTTTCCCCAGATGAGGTCTCAGGATTCAAGATGTGTGTGTGCATATGGATAGCTGGCATGTGTATCTGTGTGTTGATAATAAAAAAAATCACTAGGGTGTTCATGCAAACAAAAGGCAGCTGTATTCGGGTGTTTTCAGTAGGGTGTAGGTCACACACACACAACCACATATATTTTAAGAGGTCTTAAAAAACACTGGTTGATACACACTGCTTTATTACTATTCAGTGTGAGCATGTTTTGAACAGATTTCTCTCTCCAGTTACATGCAAAATTCTAAATTATATTTACATAAAAATGATACACTAAAGGGTAGTTTATGTCCATAATCCTATATCTATTAAAAATACGCTTCCTATCCATTCAAGCCTGCTGAGAAAGGCTGCATGTACTTTTCATGCAGTATATGTGCATTCTGATTAAATAACATATCTGAATGTTTGAGCTCACATGTTTGGAACGAGTGTTGGGCGTGCTCAGTCCAGCCTTTATGGAGCAATGAAATCCCCACTGCGCAGAATAGCATTATCATGTTGTCATGGTGTGCATGAAACAAATACAGGCAGTTTTATGATAACTGAATTCCCCCACACGTCTCTGTCCTTCTCCAGACCTCCATATGAAGGCTCCAAAACATCTTAGAACGACGCAATATCATCTGGTTTGTCGGATGTTTTACATAACAAATGAGATGAAGTCGGTGTGACAGCAAACTGAGTGCTGGAATGACACACATTCAAACACACTTCCTGTAAAAACAACACCCACCCATATTACTAGTGTTCCTAGAATGACTCCTATAATACATTATACAACTGATGATGCATTATATTTGGTAAGGCCCCGTCCACACTACTGTGTTTTCATTTAAAAACGGAGACCTTTTGCTACGTTTGCACCTCCCGTTCAGACTAAAACAGAAAAAACGAAGACCTAACACGGAGAAGTTTAGAAACGCTGCAGCTCTTTATTGCGTTTTGAATCTCTAGAGGGCGTTTTAGCGAAAATGTTACAAGACGGAGGACTTTAGAAACGATGACACTAGGCTCTGTGATTGGGTGTCATCAGTCAGGAAATGACCTTCCCCATCACATGACCCGTTTCCTGTTTACACCGGCACGCGCATGCCCAGTGTAGGTGAATGGTCACGTGATCTGTCGGTTTTCAGTCGTTTTAATGTGGACGGAGATCAATTCTAATTCGCAGATAAAATCACGATACAATGCGTGTAATGCTAACGCAGGAGACAGACAATACTGAACCGGCATTCTGACATATAACCCGGAAGCGCTGCAATGTGTTTACAACCTGAACAGCATCAGAGACTGACACAGAAAAGAAGAAATTGATGAATAAAATCATTATTTTTGGAGGGATTTGCACACAAAAAGTATTCTCGTTGCTTCATAAGTGGTTGAACCACTGAAGTCACATGGACTATTTTAACCATGTCTTTACTACCGTTCTGGGATTTGAAAGTACAGGGTCAGAAAGCTCTCGGATTTCATCAAAAATATCTACATTTGTGTTCTTAAGATGAACAAAGGTCTTACAGGTTTGGATTTGGAACAGCGTGATGGTGAGTAATTAATGACAGAAATTTCATTTTTGGGTGAACTAACCCTTTAAGCACCAAAAACTGTTTTGAACATTGATAACAACAATTAATGTTTCTTATTATAAATGTTAACCAATTAGCATATTAGAATAATTTCGAAAGTGACACTCATGTGACACTGAGGATTGAAGAAATGATAATGCTTTGTCATCACAGGAATAAATAAAAAAATTGTAATAGAAATATTTTGGATTAAATAAATGCAGCCTTGTTGAGCATAATAGACTTTTAAAAACATTTTTTTAGGTACATATGGTACATGAACACATTTCCAAAGAAAGATAATGCCTTTATTTTGGAGCCTAGTTCATCTGAAATAAGGACACATTGACCTTTGCTTAAATACTTAGTTTTTCAGAGAATACAAACTTAAATACACATTAACTACACACACACCTACAAAATTAGGGTGAACTGTACATGACTACCTCTATGCTGTGTTTTTAAAAAAAAACTTAAAAATGACAGTTATTTAAAAGACAAAGAGTAATGAGTAAGAGGCCAAAGAAAAAAATTAGAGCATCAACTGTAATTTGACTAATAGCGTGTAGTAACTGAACTGACTGTCGCTCTGAGGTAAGAATAAATGTGTTAAACTTTATTAAGAAGCTCACATTGTCTGAACCCTGAGGTCACCTAGCAACCACTGTCTGTGTTCACAACATCATCAAGCTGAAAACAGCCGGTGCTGGGAGAAATTGTCTTGCACACATGCAAACACACATGCACTGACAGACAAACCACAGTCATCCATGTGTTTGGCTTAATTTTAGCTATTTTGGATGAAATCAGATTCCAAACAGATGAAACATAGTCACCTAAATAAACTTCCTCTCTCTTCTATGGTTCTGGTACAGCGCTGTCAAAACAACAGTATATGCCCCACCCTCCCTGTTCATGGAGAATGATTGAGTTTGCTGCAGTGCTGCACAATAAAACACCTGTTATGTTTTTATCATTTGTTTTTTGTGTTCAGGTTCTATTACATGTGCATTCAAAGGGATAAAAGCCCTTATGTAACTGTCTGAAAACTGTCACACAATAACAGAATATCAGAATGGAGTGGGTTGTGACCGATGTGTTACCTTTGCAAACAAAGCACTTGATGTGGAAGTGATTATTTTGCACCCGGAGCACCTCGCCTTTGCAGGGCTTGCCGCAGTTTTGACACGGGACGGGGCCGCTCTGCCGCTGTACCTTCTGCTGCTCCAGGGGACTGTGGACAGCCTGCTGGTGAAACGCTGTGGAGACACAATGAGAAAAAAAAAGACAGGTGTTATATTAATATCCCCACATAAAGCACCAACTGAAAGATATAGAAAAGTTTAAGAATTATTCAACAGCCCATACTGATCTAACCTGACCATATTAATCAGAATACTGGGGAAAACATGTCCCTTAAATGTCTATGGTGGGCATTATTAAAACTAACAGATATAATAAGAGTGTTATGCTAGTATAGCCTTATACCTTATGTAGCCCCGCCCCTTTTCAGCGTTTTGCGCATTGTCTTTTGACTTCCGGTCTGTATTTTCGCAGCGATCTTGCATAGGCATGAATGAACTGCTCGAAAAAAAATTCCCCCTCGACATTTGTTAAGACATCTGCTTTAGAATGCTTATGATAAACATTACAATTCTCATGATAACTTTCGTTAACTCTACAATAAGTAAATCCACTTCACCAGCTAACAGCGATGCCATAGAAATATACAG
>JAOTRC010000014.1:12527870-12539083 GCA_027497675.1 Cyprinella lutrensis | reverse complement strand
TGAACAGCTGTATTTTCATGAACTAACATTAACAAAGATGAACAAATGCAGTAACAAATGTATTGCTCATGGTTAGTCCATGTTAGTAAATACATTAACTAATGTTAACTAATGAACCTTATTGTAAAGTGTTACCAAATAAATATTGTTAAAAATGTTATTTATACGGTATACCACAATTAAGGTCCTATAGCACTTCAAAGCATGGTTCTTTATTGCAAGCCGAATAATCCTAATTTGGTACTGTTTAGAAACCTTTTTTTTCTTAAGAGTGTACAGGTAATTAGCACTCAGCTTTAAAAATAGAGTTGAATCAATAACTGATAAGGATGAGTTTGCGGTATGGATGACGCCAGTGCTCTGCTCTCCTTTGTGAATTTTTAAGCTGTCGTTTGAGCCTGTTTGGCACCCAATCTTCACACCTTCTCCATTACAAAGGTGTGTAATCTCAAACAAACACTTTATAATAGTCCAAGACACAGCCAGAGAAAGACCTTCAACCTCTTTTTATTAAAAGGGCGTGGAGCAAAACTGGTTCTGTTGGACATTCTGAAGTAGGATTTTCAAAACAGGTGTTCACTTTGTAAAGTCTACTATAAGGGATAAAACAGCTAGAGAAATGTGTTATTGCGTGTTCTCAATGGTGAGAACCTGTATTTGTCCATTATTCATTGAGCAGTTTCGTTTAGAGAAGAGCTGCGGGTTTCAGATTGCTCACTTAGACAGGCTGGCCCTTTGACACTAATTAGATAAGTACTTTGGGAGAAAACTACAGCAGTTATTTTGACTGCATTTGTCATGTCATGGGGAAAGACAACCCATGTGCCAAGTCTGTGTGACTTGCCATTGGCAAAAATTTTTACAATGTGACATATTTCAGTGAAAAGATATCAGAGTAGGACTTTCATATTTCATTCATCATATACATTTGTTGGATGGAAAGTGGACACTAAACTCTTTTGCTAAACATTTTTTGGGGACTTTTCTAAAACAATGCCTAAAAATCTATTTAGTTGTTGGTTAACATTATCCATAGCCTGCATGGCCTATAACATCAGCAGAAAGGGGTAAGTTATTACATAAGTGAGACATTCCTCGAAACTCTCTAACAAGTCAGATGAAGTCCTCTGAACTGGCCAGGTTAATTTAAGAATAAGTATTAATCATTTAAAATGGCTGATGACGGAGCAGAATGGTTAATGTGTAAATTCCTTTCACTTGAACCAGTCATCTTCCAGTTGGCATTAATACTTGACGCAAATTCACTCTGTGAACCTCCACTACATCAACATTTATAGATCCTAAGAGAGATTCTTGTGCTGCTGAACCTCAGAAACAGCATTCTGGAAATGTTTAAAGACCCCTTTAAAGCTAAAGCTATTTCCTGCTTTCACAGATCAGGTAGAGTTGTTAAACAATAGTAGGAATTTACGATAATCCAACACAACTCACTTTTAGCAAGTTGATAGTATATGGTAATATAATGATTTACATGAATTGATGATTTGAGGTTACAGTCAAATATACACTGAATGTGTTTTCATAAACAGTTCTACAGGTGTTTAGCAGAAGTTATGTTTTCAATAAAGAAAAGCAAGCATGAAGGCCCGTAAACCATAAAGAGGTCAATCCATTTAATGAATGCCAGGATCATTCCAGCTACTAAAGGAAAAACAGAGACCCATGAAGACAGGAATGAAAAACTTGATTCTCGACCAGAGTAAAATTAAAAATGGTTTTGTTATTTGAAGTAAAACTTAAATGAAATAAAATATAAATATTAGATGAAAAACTTAAATAAGTTTAATAAGTGAAATAAGTTTAAGCTGAAGTACTAAAAGTACAAAAAATTACTCAAATTAAAGCTGAAATAAACATTATTAAAACTATTTATTTATTTATTTTACAAAAGCACAAAAAAAAAACATCAACTAATATGAACACTGAAAATATGAAAGCAAAGCTAGGCCTAATTCATATTCATTAATACTAGTTGTAAAATAATACTAAAATAACGCTAGGTAAGGCAACAATTTCACACTTTTTTAAAGGGAGTTAAATGTTAACAAACAGCAAATCAAAAACATCAGCCTATCATATTTATATCTTGCACTGCAGCATAACACGAGTTATAAAAGAACTTCATTCTTCAAATATGTGCATGCAGAAGCTGCTTCCTAAGTCATCAGATGAGGTTCACATTTACTGCGCCACCGTCACATCATTCACTCCCAATGAAATGTACAGGTTCATGAAATCATTTTAATACAGTCTCAAAGGTTACCTCATTAAACATTCAAGAGCTTTCTACCTCCCAGAACATGGTGAGTTTTAATTTCAGCATCTGAGGAAAATAAGTTAAAAGGATACTCCGATTTTTTTTTGGAAAAAGGCTCATTTTACCACTGCCAATTTTTTTTGATATTTAGAAGAATGTCAGTAACCAGACAGTTTTAGGTCTCATTGACTTCCATAGTATATTTTTTTTTCCTACTATGGAAGTCAATGACACCAGAAACTGTCTGGTTACTGACATTCTTCAAAATATCAGAAAATCGGCTGAATGGATTCAAAAACGGTAAAACTCGATTGTTTAACTCTGGGGAAGTTGTAAAATGAGCCTATTTCCAAAAAAAAAGTATCCCTTTAAACATTTTGAATGGTGTCTGAAAACACGAAAGAGACTGTCGAACGACCAGTAAATTATCTTGAAGAATGTTTTTGTTTTGGTCCAAACAATCGACTTTCATTGTATGTCCACACACAAAAAAACACGCAGACATTTTTCTAAATACTTTCTTCTTTGTTCTGCAGAATAAAGCAAGGGTGCACTATTACTATAGCTTTCAAGTGACGACTTCTGTCAAGTGTGAAAAGCCCATATACTGTGTGTGTATAAAGAGGATCGTAGAGCCAGCCAGCACAAGACTTCAATAAACTAGCAAACCACATCACAATAAAAAGAGAGAAAACAGTGAATGAATCTTATAGGCCTAACCACATCTTCTCTGATAAGAATTCGATAAGTCAGGGTGGATCACTATCCATTACTCATGAAGTCCTCTGAGTCTCAAGATGACTTTCAACCTGAGCCAAAGATCTTTCTTTGAAGGAATACAGGCAAGAACCCATACTGCAGTAGTAGGATCCCTATATCCTGCTCTTCTGTTGTGCACATCAGTCATCAAAACCTCTGGAAGCACAACCAGCTAAAGGTCAGCGAAAGGGAGGAGTTTGTTTTGTTCTAAACACACACAAACAGACCATACTTTCACAGACTTGCTCTTTTACACACACAAACAGAGAGAGAGAGAGTCATCTATCTTTAAGCAGGTTCTCCATAAATAGAGCATCTACTCAACCCGTGGGGATTCCATCATGACCTGCTACATTCTGCTCGAGGTCCATACGCATGGCTGACATGTCTGTGTGTTTGAAGGGCTCGGGTTTCCACCGCAGAATCCCTCTGCCACTCACTTAGCCAAAAATAACTCATCGTTTGCCTTATTTGCAAATGCAATTGTGGCTTTTGGGGTTAGATTATACAATAGAAAGCTTTTGAAAGCTAGAATTAATATTGCACTGCTGCATAATTTAATATTCCAGTAAACGTCTACAGTTAGATCTCCAGTCTTCAAAGATCAAACTGTGCATGTCGAAGCTGTTTCCACGAAGTCTTGAAAGGAAGTTCACATTTTCTGCATCATTTTCATCTCATTCACTCCCACTGTACAGGTTCATGAAATCAAATCAGATCTTGACCTCAATATGACCTAATGGTCAAAGATCCATTTTGGTGATTCTTAAATCATCAAAATGTAAAGAGTCTAAAATGTGAAAAGGTTATGGGCAGTGCACGTATCCAGACAGCAAGAAAGATATATACTGTATACAGAGAGAAAAATGAGACAAGAAATAAAGAGGAATATAGTTAAAGTAAAGAATAGATAAAGATGACAGCAAAGGTAAAATAAAATGAGCAAGCATAAATTAAATACCTAACAACAATGATGTATAGTGCATAGTACCTATAACAAAAATATTGTACAAAACAAAAAATGTCATAAAAATAAGTACTGTGCATCATATGCAGCTATATACTCACTTTATATTCAAGTTATTTAACAATTGTCAGACAACTGAGTAAACACAAGAAGCTCGCTGTGCACTGGTGAGGAAAAATCCAGAATTTGAAGAAGTCCAAGCAAATATTTCAAGAGATACTTAAATCTACAATAAACTTAAATCACTAGTTCATTCCTTGCAGCTGTGTGTCTGTGTGTGTGAGGATGATCCCCCGACATGGCAGGATTGTAAAGCAAATAACACGCTTTTAAGTATGGAGTGCCCATTTTAACCCAACAAGAGTTAACTCCATTTTAGCAGCTTTCTGCCTGGAAGGACTACAACAGAAACCACAGTAACGGATTTTAAGCACTTAATCTAAGTCAAAAATCAAGATAAGACTTAATTCCACAGGTGATATTTGTCCACTTATGTTTATTGATCTCCCAATTTCGTCTGAGTCTGAGGCACCATTAAATATAGCAAGAATCAAACTTTAGAAAACAACTACCTGTCATATTTCATTTCTCCAGCTTTTTTCCAGAGCTGTTTAGTGAAGAGGCGGAGCAGAGGAAGAGAGTTCAGCACTACGGGTATATCTGCAGCTGCTGAGACTCTTCCAAAAGTTATATCATGACTCGGATGTGTTCGCCCTTGTGCAAGTGACAGACCTACCCAGCAGTTAAGAGTATTTGCTTTGCAATCTCAAAGTGTCCAGTGCTACTGCATTTTTGTCTCTGTGATGGCCACACACATACATCCTTTTTCATTATAGACTGATATACTGACCTGGCATTGAATTAAACATTATCTTTGGCCATTTTAGATTATCGGCTCAAACGGATAAGTGTACCTGCTTCTCAGTTACAAAGTCAGCCTTGTCACTGGATAATACACAGTTCCTTATTGGACCATGAAAAGGCAGAAACCTTTTTAATTTTGGGTATGTCATGAATGCATCACTTGCCAAAATCGGGGCTGACTTGTAACCATCTCAACTCCTATCCAAATCAAATTCATCAATCATTTCAACTCAGAGACTGCAGATGGAAACTAGCTTAGGTTTAATAAATAAGTAAAAATAAACAATAAATTAGGTTTAAACTAGCTTAGCTTGAATAAATAAATAAAAATTTTGCACACAGACAATTTTAATGACCTCATTAAAAACCACTGAACTGTCTGCTTTCTTATACGGATATCATTGTAGTGTCTAAACATGACAATAAAAATAAAACCACGGCTTTAAGACATGCAAACCTCTGATAACAATCAAGTGCTCTTTAATTGCCACTCAGAAAATAACTGTGTGTCAGCAGAGCATGTCAGTATGTCTTTCCCCTCCACTATATTTTCTTTCTCTCTCTCTCTCTCTCTCTCTCTCTCTCTCTCTCCTCTCTCTCACACACACACACACACACACACACACACACACACACACACACACACATTATCACACACAAGCAAAAACATCTCTAGACTGCTGTCCAAGGAGGACAGATTGCATCTGAGCTCTTGGAGTGCAACAGCATGTCCTTCTGCCAAATACATGCATATTCTCAGGTGGGCTGTTGTTATTGTTATTGTTTTGGGTAACCCTCTAATTAAAGCTAATAGATAAATAAATAAATAAATAAATAAGTTAGATTGCAAATAATAATAGTATAGGCTACCTATTGATTACCATTTGCTATCTGTCACAAAACGCATTATGAAATCTCAGCCGTTTCACCGAATGAAAACATTCCTGAAAATGTCAATTAAATTCAACGTCATAGGCTAATGATGAACAGACTGAATAGGGCTATCATAATACTAGAATATGGTATTATGCTTCGATATTATAACAATGAAGTCGTCATATATAACATCAATGACACAGGTTCCCACTGACAAAGAGGCGCAACACCCATCGGAAATAAAAACATAACCAGAGCGTCAAAGCGCAACATACCTTTTTCTTCAGGCATCGTCTCGCGTAATCACGTCTATTCTGTAAGTAAGTGAATGAGACTGCTGTCTGAATAAATATCCGACAGTATTTCAGTGCAGCACAGCGGTGTGGCTCATGTTAATGCTGAGCTGTTCTCACGTCGCAAGTACTGGAGAAATGCGCTTGAGACACAGCGCGCTACACTACAGGAATGAACGCAGGTCATATGATTCCCACCTCAGCGCCTGTCAGGACAGCGCACACACTCGAGCTATTGAAGCAATACATTATAAATAGAAGCTTCTCGGTCAAAAACATGACACCCCTTCCCAAATATCTGAGGGCGTTCACCGTGTGTTCTCTATGTGAGGTAGCCTACGCATTCAGCCCAGTTGGGAAACAGTATGGAACAACCTGATAACAACATGAGATATGCTGCTAAACTCAACTTTCATAAAGCATTTTCAAAACCAAGCATGAGAATGGACCGAAGTACAGTGGGGGGGTGTGGGGGTGTAGCCTGTATGTGCACTATAGGCTAGGCTACATTTAAGTTTACATAGGCTATGCTTAATTTAGTCAGTGACTGAACTTATGTGGTGACAACAACAGCGATGTGTTCAATGCACTTTTCTACCAAGAGTAAAGAAAATAAAAAAATATGGAATATGTTTAAACTATGAAAACTATCTTCAAATAAATATGAACATATATTGACAAGTTATTGTAACAAGTTACAAGGACGGACACAAAGATGGGCAATTGCAAAAATACATAATAATAATAATAATGACGAATATGTTTTTTTCTTTTTACAATGTCCTAAACATGAAAATGGCAAACAATAGCAAATATCAAAATGACCAACTGCATCCACTGGCATTTGATGTTTACAGCCTTTGCTATCCCACAATGCCACATTCTGCCCTACCTGACTTAGTAAGAATCCTCACTTTGTGACTTTTATTACTACATATCTTTGCAAACGAGATCATATCTTATTATTATAGCCTATAGTTGTGTTTAATCCACTTTTCTTTGGAAAAGGACTGGATTGTGATGGATTAGATGCCTGTAACAACAGTTATGATATCTGAGATCATCAGTGCTCCATCAGCAAGACCACACTTGAATGTATTGCTCTAATGAAAGTTCTGAAATATGAACAGAGTCATGGCAGGCATTTATGAACCGCAGAACTTTTCACACAACCGGTCCGTTTAATTAACGAATTTATGAGGTCAGAGGGGCGCAAATCTTTTCCAGTTCAGAAGAGTCCTCACTCATACTCCAGATCTGTCTCTATACACAGTTCACTCTTTGATGTCTAATCACGAAGCATGAGTCAATGTCATACTGCTATCTCACTCTCTCACATGTCCTCTATAAGTCTTGAATAATGATCAGGCTTGTGAACAGCCTGCTAGCACCTGTCAGGGGGTTTTGCAAAAAAGGCAGGGGCCATTCCAGTTTCCAGCACTTTCTCACATCAGTGCAAACTTCACTAGATTTGAGTGCAATTTTTTTCTCCTTTCCATGGACATTAGAAAGTTGAAGTCACAATATCAAAGACCAAACAAGTGGTGAATTATGTTATTTATTTTGACTGTGCCAATTTGCCCTAATTTGGCTTCATTTTCTGCTCACTATAAAAATGCTTGTTTAGACACTGCTGAAAATCCAGGCTGGCAATCCATGGGGAAAAAATAATAAAAGAGGCATTGTCCTAAGGTAAAAGATGGGAAAAGAGAAAAAAGGAGTGAGGGAGAGCAAGCCAAGCTGGCTTTCATTCATTTCCTTTGAAGGTTTCGCAAAAATAGAGAACATGTGCCTGACAAATCTAACTGCTCATTTTTATGTCCATCGAAGTTATTAATTTTTAAAGTTTTGACACACCGTGGGCATTTTATTTACGTAGTGGCATTCTTTCACAATTATGCTTGCAAACATTATTGGATATTTTCAGGCTATTCATCAACAGGATCAATAGAGACAGCAAGATAGTCGGAGGAGGAAGGATTGCTGAAGGATGCCCAACTATACAGACCTCTTCTGGACATATTTACATAAACAGAAAATGTACATTTTTTTTAAGTATTTTCAGAACATTTTCTCAAGTTACTCCCAACACCGTATTATTATACTGACTAAAATTTAGATCTATAAATGGGCCAAAAAACAAAAGCACAACACACTAAAATAAAACAAAACATGTAGGGTATAACTAATTTCTATAGAGAGGAATTAAACTATTTAAAATAATAAAGAAAAACATTTCTTAAATTGAAATACTGCAATTAAACTTTACACATACTTCAATCAAACTTAAGCAATTTACCAACATTTGTGGTGTATGCTGATTTTAATTGCACTAAATAGGCATGCAAACACTTTAATCATCTAACCCTTTTTTGGGATGCTGAAGAACATAATGCATTTTTGCATTTGATGCAAGTAGATTAAAAACGTGGCCAGTAACAACCATGCATTCGAGCTCTGTCACTGTGCATCGGAACAATCAAAATAATGAAAATTGTGAAAGGAGAGGAGAGTGAAAAGGTTTGCTTGTGTCATCTTAGAGCGATTTAGTTCGTACTCTGATTATTGGAAATAATCACATTACTGGTGCACATAAACATATTCATTGTCTGTAGGTGACATTGTACAGAGAGCTGACAAAGTAGCCTACAGCCTGCCCTGCACTTTATCAGCGTATGCAAGAAAATCACACACACACACACACACACACACAGCCAGCGTAAAAAAAAAAAGATCAAATTCACTCTAAACTTTGATCTCAATTTAAAAACCATCAAATTTTTTACTTTATTCTAGCCTATCATTTTTGCCCGAGTTAATGGAGAGTAATAGGGGCCACAGAAAGAGAGAGAGAGAGAGAGAGAGAGAGAGAGAGAGAGAGAACAGAACAGAGGTGGGGATGACCTCTGCTTACTCCAACTCAGACACCCTTAAGATTTAAGTTATGAATAATTTACTGCAGTCCTGTACGGTCTCCATGCACGTAACCCGAGACTCCTCTAAAGCACAGCAGCAGTGCTCAGGTGTCAAATCTCAACAACACATGCAGCTATATGGCTGAGAACATACATTCGGTTATGGAAATCTACGAAGACAACTGTAACTAAGCCATTCTGTAAAACTGTAGGAAAAAAATGGTCAGTTGTGATTAAAACCAAGATTATTGCAGTACGTTATAAAAGAAAATGAGTATTTCTACTTTGGAATTTCGTGTTTAATTCAAATGTTTCTTTGCCGTTTCTTAGAAATTTCTGGTAAGCTTCACAAATAATTACAGAGTGAAAATTATTTCAAAGCAAATCCTACAACAATGTTTTTTTTTCACTGTAGATTAACTACACTGAAAAGACACAGATATACAGTATATATATACACACATACAGCCAATTTGAGCTCAAACTGCATGGTTAATTAGCAGAAGTTATTTCTAGTTCTCAATTGTTCGAACAACGGATGTTCAAGATGTTTTAGGAAACAGTAATGACCATTCTTCATCAATGCATCATACTATTGTAGCAAAGCATACTATGGGCTGGACTATATGTTTGCAAAACTAATGGCAGATAGGGAAGTGAAAAGAACCTGTCTGCAACAATCATTATTTTAGCAAAAATGTAACATTTTTCAAAAACTATTGTATTATTACTGTACAAATGTATCACTGCATTTTTTTCTAGGATTAACCAGAAACAAAAAAGTTAACCCAAACGGATTAAAAATCCTGGAAAAGCCTGTCATTTCTGTTATTTTTTGCAGATTTACAGCTTCTGAGCTGAGAACAATGACTGGCAGTAAATCCAGACCTGGTAAATCCAGTTTAGCACAGGGATGCTACATTCTGGATGTGTCCCCCATAACCTCAGCACTTTTGGTTTCCACGGCAGGATGAGAGAACTGATGGTAAGAGAATCATCGCACTCTGCTGTTACATTCCCTTCAGAGTCAAACATACATCACAATAACACACACACACACACACACACACACACACAAGGATCAGGAATGAAATGAAGGGCTTGAGGAAAAACAAAAAGCCACCAAAATTAATAAAAATCCCTGTAAAATCTAGATAATAAGGCAATGAAATGACCATGAACAATTAAACAAAATCAATACAACTGTCATGATTAAAGTGAATAGCCACGGCCCTGACACGCAATAATCTGCAAAAAAGAACCAAAAGGTCAATTCAATAACCCATACAGCAAAACAGTTCTGAATAAGATGGCTTTATTGCTATTTGCTAAACCAAAGGAGCTGCAAACATTATTTTTAAGATCTGGTGTTTCAGGCTTGAGAGGCATGCCTGATCAGACAGAGATATATTTAGAGATATTCAAAGTGTGCAAAATGAAGGAAAGATTACACACACTGTGGTTTGGCAAGGTTTTAGAATCTCATGAACAAGCTGGCAACATATTTTGATGAAACCAGACGAATCTCCATCTGGGGTGTCATGCAAAACTGTTCATGAACACTGACTCAGCAGTACTTTATTCAGAAGAGCTTCATTCCTATAACAGAATGAAAATGTTCAAAGCAAAAGTCATCATATGTGTTATTGTGCATGCAGTGGCTATGGTACAATCTTAAAACATGTGAAAACAAAGCAACCCATAGCCTGTATGTTATTTGGCATATTTGAAGAAAATTAAGCAGAATATGCACCATTATGGTAGCAGGTCATCTCTGGCAAGTTTGCCTCTAGGGTATGATGGGTAAACAGAAGACTATTTTGCATGAAAGCACAAATAACTGGTCTTATTAACAAATACAGCACTTACCTCTGTGTAAAAAGTAAGCTCAAAAGCAAATATTACAACACTAGCACATATCAAATTCTCCACTGTGGAAAGGGTTCATTTAAAAAAAAAACAGCTTATAATAAAGCCTCTTCCAATAATTCCCATATAAATACATGCACTTAATGGTATGTATTATTTTCATTTAGTTATTATACAAAAAACAATTTCCACAAAGGAAATACAAGTTTTGTACCAAGAATAGTGCATTAAAAGGTGTCTTTTATTTTTTTATGTTATTATTTATTTATTTATTATAATTTTTATTTTTTTATTTTTATTTTTTCTTCTTTTGGGGAGGGGTGATGGGAGGGAGACCAGGGTGAAAAAGGTTTACTGTTTTACATGATTGGTATTCAGTATGTAATTTTATG
>JAOTRC010000014.1:12510987-12525886 GCA_027497675.1 Cyprinella lutrensis | reverse complement strand
TTCCTACTATGGAAGTCAATGAGAACAGAAACTGTCTGGTTACTGATATTCTTCTAAATATCAGAAAATCGACTGAATGGATTTGAAAACGGTTAACTCTGGGGGAGTTGTAAAATGAGCTTATTTCCAAAAATTGGAGTATCCCTTTAAGGGAAGATTGATTACTTATCTGACCACTTTAACGTTCATGTAAATCAATTAGTGTAATAAAACAGAATTTATTTTTGTGCAAAAATTGTACATTAAGGAGCTCTGTTTTTGTCACTATAGGGAACTAATTATCTTATGTACCCCTGAAAAGTTCAATACCTAAAGGGTACAACTCTGATGCACTAATATGCGTCATTTAGGGGCTAAATAAGGTTGTTCCAATTAAAAGGTGATTTTTGCACAGTGAATGGAAATATCATATAATCGAAAATAAGCATTGCCATTTTTCTAATTAATGTATTTTTGATCTTAGACTGGTCTTGCCTTCCTGAGGATAATCTCACAGAAGTCCTAATTTGTTGACTAATCTCCCATTAACCCCAGATGAATAGATCTCTAATTAGTCAGGGTGATGGGATGCGAACACATCCACAGTGGAATTAGTGGTGACACGCCTCAGAAAGACTTTATATGACAAAATAAAACAAACAAAGGGAAATGACGGGGCCTAACGTATTGGGTAATGAACTTCCAAAGGGCAAGGATGAAACAGAGACGGCAGGTCCAGGGGTCTGGGGTCACATCATGTATTTAATGCCGGAATCTCTTCTGTGGTGAAGAAAAGCAGTTTTATGGCAGCAGTGACGAGGCAATAAGCACTGGGTGCATCTCATTACGCTCTTAGCAGCGCTTCCATTTCCGCGCCCCTCCTCTGGGCACACTGTGGTATTATTAGGCAAAGGGGGGCCAGAACGCCGATGGCTGGAGATTTCTCTGTCACACCTGCTGATCCGTTTCATAAGAGCCAAAGAGACTAGATTCCGTACCTTTATTTTTAATTTAAGCAATGTGTCCAATGAGAATGGGAAATGGAGGTTGGTTGATGGATTGTGTAATTATGTTTAATGAAGACATGAGAACCAAAAACTAGAGTGGCAGCTGAGACGGTTGTGTTTTCACCAGTGAAATTTTCACGCACGTGTTTGAACCTCCAGAGATGTGCCAACATGCAAACAGCCCTAGAGTAAACTTTTGACCTCAAGAGCCATTGAAATCTGTTAGAATGTCAGTTTCCTCAGGCATTCCTCTCCTGCGTACTGTGTAATTAAATAGTGCTGAGCTTTCTTTGTGCTTCTCGAATCATCACTTGGTATTCAATGGTTCTGAATGGCTCCTCTGTTATGAAGTGGGTTACATCAGTGCTTGCAACGTGCAGAGATATTAACATGACTCGAGTGCTTTGAATCAAATTGAATGTCACCCAGACTGTGAGAGTGATTATTTTGAGCTGAGACATTCCTTTCTCCCTAAGCGCTCGGGTGATATCGTGCCCTCGTGCGATATGCATCTTTCATATAGCAGGGAAAACGATAAACAGGAGAGAATGCCATTTTCTACTAATGACTAATAGCGAGGCTTTTTTGCAGGCTGGGCTCACAGGTGTTGTTTGTGAAGTTATTATACTGTTAATGTAGTCATCATTCTAGGTCTGATGAAGGTAACAATGCTCACAACATCATAATAAAAGTGATTTGATAAGATTGAAGCATTTTGCATGCATGGATATGCAATGCCAAGATGCAATTAGACATTTAGTTGCATAAGTAACTGCAAACCTCCCTTGATAGAGAAATGAGTATACCTGCAGGAAAGAACAATCACAAATTAGATCTGGTTAATTTCTTAGATGCTTCATCTCAAATGAAGAACGAAAGGAGACTTCTGCTTAAATTTCAAAAGAGATCGCAACACTAACAGGGATTCCATGCTCATTTTTAAAACTTCAATGCACTCAAATGCACATAAAAAATGAGGATAAATCATTTCTTTTAATTGGAAAACAATGAGGAAATATTTACTGAATAAATGACTAGCTGCACATCCAAAAAAAAAAAATATTGGCATCCACATCTTGGATAGTAACATGTCTTAATCTGTGCTCAAAGCCAATCCTTTCGAAAAAGTAGTGTGCTTAATTGTATTTCATACAGATTAATACAGTATATTAAAAGTATGTGGAAGTAATATATAAATAAAAAAGTCCATTTAAGTGTACTTAAGGAGCGTACTCTTTTATTAGTATGTTTCTTAAAGGGGTCATGAACTGGCTTTTTAAATTTTTAATATTGTTGTCTGAGGTCAACTTATGACGTCCGCTTGGTTTTACATCCAAAACCATAAAAAAATAATAAGTAATAGGTTATTTTCTACCCTAGTTTTGGACCTAGTTCAAAAACACTCAGTTTTTATGGGCGTCTCGACTCACTCGTCGGTGCACGTGGAGGAAATTGTTTTGAAAAATTCAGTCCTGTTCACCATTCCCGTCGGTTCCAATATAGACGGCACAGTCCCGTTTTTTTAATCTTAATCGGTCTGCAAATCCAGTCTCGACCTGTGTCTTGTTTACAAAACAATCCTCAGTGAAATGAAGCGAACAAATGGAGAATGTTTTACCCTCATCAGCTGGAACGTCGTGAAATATAAAGTTTAACCATGCATCCCTATTGGTATCCAGAGGAAGCTTATGCAGCGATTGTCTTCTTCCACAACCAGGCACTGCACAATATTTTGTAAACGGCATGTTTATTGCTCGGTAGCTCGATCCAGTTTGTCATCACAAGGCGTATTTTACTTGAGGTAGTCCTACTTGAGGTGGGCCTACTTCTCATGTTTCATTGTTTGTATTGGGGCAGCCATTTTGTTGATGGAGAATGTTTCTCTGGATATTTTGGTAAAGACAACATGGAGGTGCTGTTGTCAAAAGTGTCTTTATTTGGAGTTGTGGCTAAGTGGTGGCTCTCACATGTTTAACTGTGACGCTAATATGTAAATTTGAATCTAGCTGATTATATTCCCGCCTGTTCCCCTGATGAATTCTTGTTCTCTCCACTCCCCTATAAAATACTAAAGCAAAAAGTGAAGTAAAATTAATGTCTGTCAGTAGCACTTTCTTGATTTGCAAGGCTGATACATTCGTCATGCTTGCGTTGATGAAAATCTGTGCCATCACAGTCTCAAAAGTAGGGCAAGAGAAGTAAAAATAGACAGTGTTTCTATGATTTAGAGATGCTTACATGGGCGTTTCCTCATGCGCTTGCATTATTCTTGGTATTGTTGAGATCCAAGCAGTTTGTCTTTGAGCCTGTCAGCCTCTCATCTGCTCCCAGCCGAGCATGTGCCAGAACCAGACTGCTGTCGACGTGCTTCAGCAGACGCCATCTTCCTCTTTGACGTCAACTACAGGAGTGAGAAGAACAGCCAACTCCCAAAGCTGTTTACATATGGCCGCTTCCCAGACTGACAGAGAGAGGTTGGCACACAAAGTTATTGTAAGGCAAACAACTAAGGATGGATGGATGCTGGATTGAGAGGATTGATCCTCACATTGGAAAATCGGTCTTATAAAGTAGCGAGGTTTAATTTATGTAGCATGAAATTGAATGTGTATCTTAAACTTTTAAGTGAAAAAGAAATGTGTTGGCAGTAGCTGCAGAGGACATGAGTTGTTTCTCTTTCCGCTCATCTGAACACAAGCAGAAATGCTCAAAGGCACCAGTAGTCACGAACACCACTCAACAGAGCATAATGTAATATGCAAAAAAAATATTTATATTATTCATATTTTATTATTAATTTTTTATTTGTTATAAATAATTTAAGTAAAATGTTCTTACAATAAATGGTAAGTTTTCTGTTATTATTTTCAAATTATATACAAAAAGTTTCAAAAAGTTTTGGGTCAGTGAGAAATTAATACGTTTATTTAGCAAGGATGAATAAAATTGATCTAAATGACAATAAAGAGATTTACAATGAAGATTTCTTAAGATATGGTGTTCTTTTGAACTTTGGAAAAATAATGGTTTTCAAATTTAGTTAAATGGCCATAATTATCGCTTAAAATGTTCAGAAACAACAACAACAAAATAATTTAATTGAAGCATTGCCAGAGGAGATATTGGCCTTGATAGAACTTGGTATTGGATCAAAAAGAAAATGATAGCTATCGCCCATCCTTACCTAAAACCTTTTTTTTTAGTTTGTTTGTTTTCATTTTTAGAGTCTGGGAATATACACAGATTACAGCTTTTTTTGAATATTAAAACTGGCAAGCCAGACAGACAATGTGTCACTGAGCATTTAGATTCTCTCTCTGAAGAATATTTTAAAAATTGTCACCTGCCTTTTCGCATTTGCTGGGAGCAGGAAACAAAAGAAGCCGGCAGTTTTGTTGAATAACCTGAATATTTCAGCTGCTCCAACCTTAATTAATTTAACTTGAAACAATGCAGGCAATAATCATTAGTCCATGCCAAACATGATGCCGGCTCAGTGTTGAATCAGTGAGATTCCTGCTCTCAGCACCGAAGAATTCAAATTGTGCACATCCACATATACACACCTCTCACATTTCGCTGTGGGTGTTGCCGTGATTGGTTTGTGGGTACCATCTGCCCTCAGATTTATGTAACAACTGATCCGCAAGCAACTCTCACACATCCTGATTGTGACTCATGTCCCATGATGCCCCAGAATGGTACAGTATTAGCGAGAGGTTCACACTCTCCCTGCCCGCTCTGTTCATATAGGCCTAATCGAAACGTGTGAGAGGAGGAAACGGAAACTAGGAAAGGAAAATCTCTAAGAAAGTGAGTTCAGAAATTCCATCTATGGTTCCATACGTGAAAACGTAAGTCGTTCTCATACGTCTCAAAACGTACTCATTGGTCCAAAAACAGCTCTATTGAAATCAAGCTCAGAAAACGCCTCATTGTAAATATTGTCACATTATTATGTCATAATGCGATGAACAAGATCAAAAACATGTCATAGCTCATGGAAAAACACAGTCTTTCCAATGCATTTTTCTTCTATGTAACAACTTATTTTTCATCATCGGAATTTTTCAGAACAATTCCACATGTGTAATGCCCGGGACTTTGAAGATTTCCCAGTCATACACTGTAAAAATGAATACACTTTATCTAATCAATAAAATTGTGGCAACAGATTAAAAGCAATATTATTAATTAAATGTAACAAATTAGAATTGAGTAATTATTAATCAAATGAATTCCTTAAAAGTTACCATTTAAAATGAGTAAAGTTGACACCCAAAAATTTAACAAAAATATCTGAATAACAAACAGACATCAAAGGTTAATCAACAATTATTTATATAAGACACCTGATGTTAACAAGCCGAATCACTGAAGGAGAAAAACGTAAATGTAAAAAAAAATCCTAAAACAAACACAGATCATCATAATGGTGACGTAAATGTATGTTTTTTTTTATTTGTTTGTTGTTGTTGTAAGTTTTACTCATTTGAAATGGTTAACTTTTAAGGAATTAATTTGATTAATTATTACTCAATTCTAATTTGTTAAATTTAATTAATAATATTGCTTGTAATCTGTTGCCAGAATTTTATTGATAAGATAAAGCATATTCATTTTTTACAGTGTATGCATAATGTGTTTCAAATGTAGGCTACTTTTCAATTCTAAAGATAAATAAAGCTTTTATCAACAAAATTGTATTTAATTAAGCAACATCATGCACAGGTAAGAACAGGGTATAAGGTAGCAGAACATCATTCTCCACATAAAAATTGCACTTGCTGCAACAGTAATGTGGTATTGATTAAAGTCAGAGGTATTGACCACCTTGACAGCAAAATCAACGAATACCGGAGATCTTGTGGATTATCCCAATTACCAGAAGTTCTCAACACCCTCACTGTTAACTTAAACTACCAAATAGTGAATGACAGTAGGCCTGCAGTAGCTCTTACATTACTGTCAATGTAACGTGCTATGTCAAGTTAATGAACTCTAGGAGCTTCCAAAATGACTTAAAACTGCAATAAAAAAAAATCCATGGACAAAATCCAAATGTTACTAAAATATATTATAAAAACGCCTTTTATACCTTACAAAAAATATATATATTTTATTTTATAGAAAACGAGAGGTATAAATTTCTCCAAATAAATAAAAACGCCAAATACAAACAAATCCCTTAATAAATGTAGTTCTTACAAACTTAAGGGGTTCGTGCTAGCTCCAAAACACAAAGACGGTGCTTCGGCCTTACTAAGAATAACAATTAAACGCAAAGAGACAACCAAAGTAAATACACCTTGGACAGCAGCACATTACGCATTTCGTACAAACAAGGCTGCACTGCAACATAATGAGCGCTAGTGGGTGGGTGGAACCACCAGACTACACCGCGTACACACACAGGCAAATCTCCGGGCTTTTAGTAATGGGATTAGTATCCGTGATGCACTCCCAACACACTCACCGGTGCTCATTGTTATCCGCAGACCTTTTCGGTATCCAATGTCATGTAGGCTATATCTCTAGATCCTCATTAAAGCTAAGCAGTCAGCGCGCCGTACATTTTCCAATTGCTCGGTGCACAAGTGCACGAGCCAACGTAAAAAGTATTAAAAAGATACGACTTAAGCTCCTCGCACCTGCGACAGAGGAAAAGTCGTTGCTAAATATTCTGTCGAATCAGTGATAAACGTAGTGCGCAGCGTTGCGGCCGCATGCACGAGCAGGGTGTTGCCGTATGGCTGTGATGCGCTCGTGCGTACTAGGCTATTTGCCTCAGCACCATCCCGCACGAGACGCACTGTGCCACTTACGTGTAAAAGACGGAGGGCGTATGGGAAATGGAGTTTATGTAAGCAGATTGAGATTATCAGAAGAAACAATGGGATGAAGCTACAGCAAAATACCATTAATATTAATCAATGTGAAATATTATTGTCAGTGAAAAAGAGGGATAAAGTAGGCTACTGTAATAGCCACCATCATAACGCAAACAGTGTGGAGTGACTTGTGCACATAATGTAACAGTGATGCGATGCTTTCAAAGCTATGGATATTCATATAAAATTGAAAAAAGGTCAATTGATCGAGTTATTATATGTATTAAAATAATTACATTTAAATGGCTGTACAGAGCAGTGTTATTTTATAATTGAGAGGCTACTATTAAAAGGTTGATGGTTTAATAAATTAAATTATAAAAATTTTAATTTCGTTTTGTTATTTTAGTAGGATATATATAAAATTAAACACAACACTTGTTTTTGCCCCCATTTTCTATGAGCTGAACTCAAAGATCTAAGTCAAGACTTTTTTTGTATATGTTTACTATGTATATGTTTACTATACAGTACTGAGAAACTTCACAACAGGACAATATGCACAAGCAAACTAACACTATCTGGCATGCTCAATCAGTCACGTTTGCATACCAGACAAAATAAGCAAATCACTTCATTGCATCTCTTTACAATAGTTTATTTATAGATTTACATGTACATATTAAAACACTGGATCCAATTGATCAGAAGAAAACTCATCAGCATGTCTTATTGAGCCCCACTTTTTTTACAAAGATAGTCCATTAGGTCCTGCAATCAAGAGGTCAAACTTCTGGTTATGCTAAATTTCCAGTGTTTCTTTAAACAACCACTTAAAATTACAACGTTTTTAAATGGTTTACCTTGATCTTTCGCATCTGATCTACAGCCGTATCATCGAGCAACTCAATACTGATGTCATCTTTATTGTCTTCAGAAAGTAACAGCGTCTTAAATGCAGAAAAGGACCATTGTTAAAAGCTGTAATAAGCAAAAATGTTGCAACAGTTCGTACATACACTCACTTCTCCATGGGAAGTTACTATTGTGGCTGTAGCCATCATTTCATCTCCAACAGAGCGACTTGCTTGTCTGTTTGCCAAAAGAAAAGCACAATTTTTATGGAAAATTGCTGCACACTTGAAAAGAAATACACCATGCAAGAAAGGAAACTTTACCTAAATTTACCAAACCCTTGGTCACTGAGATTGACAACCCGTCCTTGGGTTCTTTTTCCATTGATAGTTGAGAGAGACCTGTCAGTGAGAGTAAAGAGAAATCCAAATGTGAGCTCTCCACTATATTTGACCATTAGGAATATTCCATTGACAAGTTAACCCTCTGGTATTCCTCACTTGGAGATCAGTCAGGAATAAAGACAGTAAACTTACTTTTTTAAATGAAATTCACCATTTAGTTTTAATATTTCATGGTAATACACAATATTCACCCCTAAAGTATGCACCATTTATTTCTATAAACAAATAGCTCTGATCTGGTGGGACAAGAAAACAATAAAATTATATCATTATGTAACTACTAGTAACCGGTTTAGCGCTATAATTATATAAACAAGTAAATAAGGGCAGTCTATTCCCTAGTTGGTTATATTACAACTAATTTTAATAGGTGTTGCATTTGGATAGACATTTAGACATGATCAAAGACTAATTAATCGTTGCTGATTTGTAGATAGTACCCTGAAAAACTGCTCTATGTTTGCCATTTTATAAACATTTGCCATTCAAAACCATTTAGCGTTTTTTAAAAAAAGTTCTAGTACCATTCCAATTAAACAAATTAAAAGTAACCGAAGACCACCAGATGGTTTCAATGAAATTAAAGCTTTACCTCAGACTTCCGGTGCTGTTACTGTTGTGCAGGGTCTTCTTTGCAGGTTTCTGTTGTGTGAAAGCTCATACATCAATTTTCAATTAGGCACCCACAAAGAGGACCAAGCAAATGGAAGGTCAGTACCTTTACACCATCCACTGAAGTGCTCTTGATTTGACCCGATGACCTTTGATGCCCTGCTGTCGCATTTAAACCTAAAAAGAATGCATGTTAACCTAAAACCAATAAAAGATGACTTTAAAAACGTGACTAGAAGTTGCCTTAAACCTTTTTTGCTTGACTTTCGAGACAGGGGTTTCTGAATTTCTGGAGACGCACTCTTGAAAAAAGAAAAAAAGAAAGGATACAACCACCAAATTTAAGCAAACACAGCAGCACAATCATTTTACCTTCAGTGCCATTGTGACCTCGCCCACAGACGTATCATCATCTTTATATAAAAAAGCACACGCACACCGATTATAAAGACAAATAACATTAATAATAATGTCCAGACTGTAGAAACATGCAGTGTAACTATCATACCATTCATTAGGTCTTTTATCAGCGTGGTGTGGAGCGAGTGCGGCATTTTCATCAGCTCTATTTTGAAAACTCTGTCCACATTTGCCAATAATTTGTTCAGATTGGTCTCCATTTCATTAATCCGGTCCTGAGCTGGCAAAGCAAAATAACTGGTTCATTATTACATTTGCAGGAAAGATTATGTATTGGCTTTAAAAATATGACTGACCTTCCTTCTCAAACTGTTGTATGAACAGCTCCTTTCTTTTGGTGAGTCTACTCTTCTGGTCATAATCAGGCTGACCTTCAGAATCCTGACTGACTTTTCTAGTTCTTCGTGGAGCCATGCTAATAGTTATAACGCAAAACTTTTTATGAACAACATACAAACCTGGGAACAGGTGCTTACCATGCAATTACCTTCTTCTGTTTTAATAACGTTTGGCAAAAAAAATTATACGGCACTCTTCTGCCACCTAACGGACAGGATGCGCTAGATCAGATTTTCCCGAACTGCTGCTGTTCGCGATTTTTCACAAACACACAATCAAATACTTATTTTTATAAGCCATTAACCAACATCAAATAGATGCGAACAAACAAATGTGTTGTTAAAATATTGAAATATTAAATTATAATCTCTATATAATATAATAATTTTTTAAGTAAATATATTTTAGATCAAATGGGGTTGACTGATAGAAAAGTTTGGGAATATTTATAAAAAGAAAATTGTCTTAATTATATTATATTATATATTATGTCATAATTATTACTGAAAGTCATCTCATAATTATGATTTATCTTACAGACAGCTCAGTCACAACAAAGTGGATAAAAGAATAAGAACAAATAAAATAAATTTAGATTAAAAATAAACAGTTTAAAAATTATATATATATAAATATATATATAAATGTCACAGTTCACAAATTTATTAAAGTTCACAGCTTCGCCACATGATGTCGCCACGACACACCGAGAGCATTCAGTGTTTTTGTGTCAAAATGGCAAAAAAAAAAAAAAAAAAAAAAACATAACTTAGAAAACAGCTGACGAAATGCAAATGCAAACACTTACCCCGAGTTCACAGGTCGAATGTCCGACGTTATCTCCAAAAACGAGGTGGTAAAATTTTTTCACATTCCGAGCTGTCTGGAACGCAGCACGATTACGATACATGACGTCATATGTGTGCGACCGATTGGGTTGTGTACAATGGCAGCCTCCTGTCACGCATGCGAGTTTTGTTGATACTCATACGGAAAGTTTATGGCAACCATGGGAAAAATACTGGATGATGTCGTGGATAGCGGCGGAATAGAAGTCATTATTCAAAACGAAAGCGACAAAACAATACCACGATGTCAACATGGTAGGTACGAGAAAAATCGTAATAATACAATAATAATATCGTAATAATACTGTCAAGTGATTTCCTCAGGACCAGCTCTGTTGTTCGAGAAAACTGCCCATGGAGAGGAAAAAGGAAGAAGATTTTACGCGTGTTCTGCTTGTCGAGATAGAAAAGACTGCAACTTTTTTCAGTGGGCAGACGATAAGGTTAGTCTATTACAAGTTATACTTACTTTATTAAAATCATTAAACATTCTACGGCAAAACGACACTGAAGGTGGACTCTTAACGTGTTAGTAATTAACGTTATACTAAAAAGCCTTTTACTGGCTCAAAAGTATATAAATAAGGCATCAGAGGCCATGTAGATTATACAACAGTTATTTTTAATAAAGTTTTGGTCATGCTGAGAATTTAGAGGCCTTAGAAATCCATGTATCAAATAAAATACAGTAGACTTCAAAAGGGTAAACATCTGCATTTACAAACTAAAATTACAACTTTATTAAAAGATTATAATTACTAGAGATGTGAATATATGGATTTCATTCATGCTTCAGATATCAGAGGCAAGAATGCTTGCCAGAGAGGAGCAGAACCGCTCCAAGATGCCTCTTTTCACTCATCAGGAATTCTTCACTAGGTAAATCATTCCCTCTTATTTGAACATTTATGCCATGTCACACACATCAAGTGAATCTGTTTATGCTAAAAGATATTACTTAAAGATTAAACACTGGTATTCTGCAACAAAGACCTGCCTATATCCATCTTTAATGAACTCACTGTAAAATATAAAAAGTTCCTTAGATAAGATGACCTGCCAAAATCGTTCACACATGCACGCATGTTTGTTTCTTTCACAGATTTAGAGAGTTTGTTTCTCTGCCACTGGAGCAGAGAAGGTTCTGTGTGGACTGTCAGATGCTGATCTTCCCTGAGGAATGGGCGAATCACGCGAAACACAAATCACTTTCTGAGGACGTCACAGTGCAGCGGTTGAAAAGGCCCAGTCTTCTTCTGTGTCCTCTGGACAACAAGAAGAGTAACGCGCAATATCTATTTGCAGACCGGAGCTGTCATTTCCTCCTGGATCTGCTCTTGGGGTTAGGCTTCCAGAAAATTCTCTGCGTGGGGACGCCACGGTAGGTCCTGTGGATGGAGAACTTTTAACCAAAGTCTTGGGTAATGCAAAAAGCCACACTTGTTGGGAAAGCAATGCAAAAACATGCAAGTACACAATAATTGGAGTGTATCAAATGTTCGATTTAAATGTTAGTACATAGTAGTTAAAGACACTTAATATAAAGTGTGATCTTTGCACTTAATGTAAATATCATATAGTGTCCAAATGTTTTCCCATCAATAAAACAACATTCAAATGCAATGTACAGTCAAAAGCATATCTCCCTATTTTAGCTTTGCAGTTGAATTAATAATTCTCTTATATATTCACAGATTACATGAGGCGATAAAGCTTCGGAATATGGAGGGCAAGAGTCCTACCGTCAAGAGTTTATTGCTGGATATTGATTACAGGTAAACATAATACAATATAATTTCTTTTTACTATATTGTTTTGCATAAGGTTTAAAGTTGTAGACTGTTTTATTAAAATGACCTTGCTTTTTTTGGTTGATGTCCTATTGCATGCTTGCCCTAATAATAACTGGAGCTCAGAAAGGTGTATCTAAGTATAGTATACACTACCATTCAAAATTTTATGGTCTGTAAGATTTTATTTATCTTAAAGAAATTAAAACTTTTAGACAGCACAGACATAGCATTGATCAAGTGTCAGTAGACATTTATGGATTTTTTTTTTTTTTACATTCTATTAATCTGAGAATTCTGGAAATAATGCATCAATTTTTACACAAAAATATAAAACTTTTTTTTTTCGACATTGATTATAGTAAATGTTGTAAATCATAATAAAATGCATTATTATTATTATAATAGAATGATTTCTGAAGACTGAATAATGGCTGCTAAAAACCACAAACATAAACCACAAAAATAAATTACATTTGATTTCATAATATATTGAAGTAGAAAACAGTTATTTTAAATTGCAACAAAATTACACAGTATTACTATTGCTATTTTTACAGTATTTATTGATCAAATAAATGCAGCTTTAAGAGCATGAGTATAAGAGACCTCTTTCAAGATTATTAACGTTTGGGGTCGGTAAGATGCTTTTATAGTGTATTCAAACAATATTAAAAACTGAGGTCGCATATCTCCATATGATGATGGCCTGTGTGTTTGTCTCTGGGTAAGAAGAAGCGGAAAGCTGGGTAGAGAGGCTCAGTAAAATGATGATATGCTCTGTCAAACACAGCTGTTTGCACTGCTGAAAACTCCTGCAGCGTTCTCATAGTCTCAGCATCATAGAACACCACACGACCCTTGTGATATTTTACAAACACCCCCACCCTGTTCGGTGCTGCCCGTGCTGCTGTGACGGGAAGCGCCACGTGTCTATCGTTGTGCCAGGCCATGAGATGCCCGTCCTGAAACTCAAGACTCCACGAGCACCTGTTCCGTCCAAGTTTGGCAGCTTTGTCTCGTCCTCTCCTCTGCAGGCTCCCGTAAGCCACTCCCACAGCCCATGATGGGCAGCAGTGCACGTCCACCTCCCAGTAGTGCTGCCCAGATTTAAAACCTACAGAGCCCATGGCACAAAGTAACTGATCAAACCTTAGAGGGTCATTGGGAACGCAGCCTTCATCTGTGGAAAGGGACAGGCCCCGTCCTTCTGACGTCACCTTGATCTGTTTGTGACAGGTCAGTTTGTCAATCGCCACATTAGAGGAATCTGTCGAGATGAAATGCAAGAATATTGATAAACAGCTGATTCACACACAGCATGGTTCAATTATGTACATATTAGATTACAGATTAGCTAATATATATATATATATATATATATATACACACAGTATATATCCAAAATATATTTTGAACTTTTTTAGTACTACAAAATGATGGGTTTTATGGACTGAGAATGTTTTGTACCCAGCAGAAGGCTCTTTCGTTGTAGCTGAACTTTCAGATCTTTTGAGATGTTCCTGAGAACTTTCTTGAGCTTCTGGATCCTCTCCTCATTCATTTTGATCTGCTCTTCAGCTGGGTCCATTTTCTTACGACAGCTAGTCAATCTAGCCAGAAGATGCGTTTGAATTACATAGTCAATTGCATTCATTGTAGATGTTGCATTACTTATATTATAATGTACAGCATGTTTGCTATCGAAAAGAACACGGAAGGCATTATTGTTTTGACATACAAATAGGTTGCAATATATATTCTGTCACAAATCTGCCAGTCATATAATGGAAAAAGATGACCTTACGTAAAATCCTCAGGAAGCGACTGAAAGCAGAGAACATGCAGAAAACAATATAAGCGATCCCTGCTTTTTTTTCAACAAGATTATTACAACAACATGAAATGCATGTTTCGTCTTTGAGTGTTACCTGCTTCATGGTCTCTGCAGGGGTCTGTTGAGCTGACTGCATAGTGCTGATGTGTTTCTGCAGTAGACCAAGGTGTTGATTCCAGTCTTGAAGAATTCGGTTTAGTTTACTGCTGGTCTCCCGGCGGTCTTGCTCTATCATGTCTAGAACAGCCTGTTCATCCTCCTGCAGAGCCATATGTAGCTCTTCATAACACTCCTGTACCTGCTGCTTCATCGCCTCTGAACTCGTCTTCAGCAGAGATATAGGATTCATCAGTGATTTAACATTTATAGTATCTACTTTTCTGACATTATTTTAAATAATTCTTTGGAGAGACAAAAATATTGTCACCAAACCATCTCCTTCAACTTCCAGTCATGTATTTTTCAAGATCAAATCAAATTCTAAAAATAGAATTTCACTTACAGTAAGGTTGGCTTGCCTCTTTTTAATGGATTCCATATGAGACTCGGTTCTTTTCTTCTCCGTCTTTAAATCCTCCAACAAGACTGATGGCTGTTTACACATTTTTGGTAACACTGTAGTTTAGTGTCCAATTCAGACTATAAATGAGTTCCTTATTCACATGCATATTACAAGGAAATTGGCTGTTTTTTAGTACTTGTAAACCACATAATATTACCTTATTCTGCATGGTCATATCCTACATGCCTAATACTACACGATACCTAAACTTAACAACTACCACCTTACTAACTATTAATAAGCATTACTTAGGAGTTTATTGAGGTAAAAGTTGTAGTTAATAATTAGTTAATAGTGAGAAAAGATTTATTACTGTACACTTACCGTTCAATTTACTGATTTACTGATCTGGTTTATGTTCAAACAGCACAAATAATGTATAAAGCAAAAAATAACCTACTCCCTGGTAAAATTC
>JAOTRC010000014.1:12442968-12469669 GCA_027497675.1 Cyprinella lutrensis | reverse complement strand
CTGAAACATTAATGACCTATGAAAACACATGCCCATGCCTTTTTCCTTTGGGAGTCTTCCCTCTTCACCCCTCTCTCCTGTCTATCAGCCATTCCATCCCAACTTTCCGTGCACTCACTCAGCCTGGGTCAGGCCAACTCAACTGTGTGATCATGTGTATCATTTATTTCAACAGGCTATTGTCTAAGTCTTTCAGACCCCATAAGCATCATGACTGACTGACCGACCCTGACCCTGACTTCACTTTTTGCTATGTATATCCTCATGCCATATGCAGTGTTGTTCTATGGACCATAACATTTAAAAAAAAAAATTTGTGAATCTTTTTTCCCCAAAAAACAGCCATAGCAACCATGTCTTAAAATAAATAAATAAATACATATATTTAACGATTTTTGTGCATCGTTTTTCCATAAAAAAGGTCATAGTGATGATGCTTGCCCAGCTTCAAAAGTAACAAAGAAATAAACTTGGGGACTTTTTTTAATTGTAGTATTATAAGTAAATAACAACATAATTTGCTTTAGTCATTCGCATGATGGTGAATTTAGTGAATTAAAGGAGGGGATGCACTAATGGCAAGGTCTTTTTAATAAAACTTTGCTTTCTATGCAGGAGAATAGCAAAAATATTGGTTTCACTTTATTTTAATGGTCCCTTTAACACATTCTGTTGACTATAAGTAATGTTGCACCTACATGTCAACTAATTTTTGTGTTAGTAGAGTATTATTAGACTGGAAGTGCAATAAGTTGACAGTTGTAAAGTTATTGTTGCAGGATCATCACAATAACGAGTTGTCAGATATTAAGCATGCAGTCTACTAATACTCTAATGAGAGTTAGTTGACATCTAGTTGCAAAGTTAGCATCAAAATAAAGCGTTACCAAAATATTATTGAAATCGATTCTCATGACTAGAGAAGAGAAAGGGCTGTGGTGTTCCCTTTTTACTAAAAAAACATTTTTTTTCTTTTATATAAGCTCTTAAGATGATTCATTATGCCACAAGGCAATTAACAATTATTTCATGGCAAATCCACAGTGACAGATTGTTGAATAAATTATGAATAGGCAGTTGATGAGTCTATCATTTTCATACCTGGGAGCTACAGGTGGCACCCTTCAATCAATCCCATTGTCCTTGGGCGGGAATACAAAAATGCGGAAGTTTGATCTGTAGTTTACAATATAATACAATAAAGACTTATTATTTTTATTAATAATAAATCTTTATTTTGTAAAATCATGCGCTTGGAGTCCTTCCTGTGCACTTTTGGTGTCAAACTGCGATATTTGGGTGCAGGTAACACAGAGAAAGACTACACAATGTTAATTTACTTATGGTGCCGTGACCCAGATGGGCGTAAGGATTATAGGGGGGTGACTTTAATAAACATAGCCCAGTAAGTGTTGTGCTTGTAAACCTCACTCCACTAGCCTAAAAAGGCGCACTAACACTAGCAGGCATTGTCTCTAACATCCTTATTAACGAGCCCACCAGTGTTGCCAGACAAACACTAATTATCATATTTGTACGAGAATTTTGACCTCTGTACGATGTACGATCAAAAATGAAAAAATATCCTCAAATGTATGTAAAAAAAATGTATGGACTGCATTTATGTAGTGCTTTCACAGACCCAATGGCCACCACCAAAGCGCTTTACATTTTGCCTCACAACCAAAATCAGCAGCTATCATCTCACCAATCCACATGTGGAGGTCTGCACCCTGGTCACCCCGGTTATCCAGCACAAGGTAGGAGTCACCATTGAAGAACGCCCCCACCTCAGCTTTATCCAGAGGAACAGCCTTCATCTTCTCCACTCGCCAACATCTCAGTCCCGGCTGCCGAATCTCATCCCCAAACTGTCCTGGAGCGGCCTGAAATCGGAGCATTCTGCAGAGACAGAACAAATTGTGAATTTATGGATTAATACAAATATTCATTCTTTGTTCTGAACTATATTTTGAAAGCTGAAGCAATTGTCTGTGACTTGAGGTCAGTGTTTCCTAGGCATGTTCCAGGAGAATTCCAGTTTTAAATACAAGGTTAGGACACACAGGGTGCTTCCCAATTTGAAGGCTTCGTCCTATAAGGCTGCATATCTCACATCATCAAGCTCCATCGAAGTTCAAAAGATCAGCATTTAATTGATATAGAATGTTTTTGGGCTTTACTGTCACTTTATCTTACTGAATACAAGTATTAAAAAAAAAATCTTACCGACCACAAACTTGAACGGTAATGTAGGTACAGAAAGTGTATATTTTAACTTAAAAAGAGAAGAAAATATTTCATATTACATGTTTCTTTAACCGGAAATATTTATTTTCACAAGTTGATGAACAGTTATTCTTTTTGGCACTGGTTTTCCATCACCTAACTTTCTACAACATTTTGCTTTAAAAAAAGTGAGAAACCCAAAACCTTCATAATAAAATCCGACTAGTCATTTGGCTCTTGCCCCGATGGGTACTCTATCGTAGCTCTGCTCCTCTCACTAATTTGCCAAGAGAGCTATCAGTTAAAGACTACTGTTATCTGATTGGTTCTCTGACCTGTCAGTAACCTGAGTGCCAAAACACATGGTTTGGATTCTGCAAATCTGTTTTGTTTGGACACTACAGGCCGTGTCAGTGTGATGGAGGTATCTTTGACAGGCTCATGGATTAACAACATTAATATTGCTGCTGCAAATAAACTGGCATAGTAAAAATAAATCAGTATAATTTGGCTCTTCTTGTGATGTTCTGACGATAGCAGTTCTTCATTACTTCACTCTCATTTAAAGAAGTGGCTTCTTATGTCACTTCAAGACATGCCATACAGAGAGTCAGACACACCCAATTTCACAACGCCAAAGATACTTATTTTCTCACATAGTTACTGTTGCGAACACATATGAAACAATGACAGGGTAAATTGCGTTGCTGGCTGCTCCTTCCTCTTTATCTATTGCTTCAGTCCATATATTCTGTTTAGTCACAGTTTGACATGACGCCTCATAAACTGCAAGGAAATATTAACAGGGAACAACCCCTAATAAATACTATGATTCATTAGTAGGTATTCCTAGTTCACTTTATGATACAAATTTATGATCGGTTTTAAAAATGTATGAGAAAATACGACAGCCACCATGCGCACTGTTCTACGTATCTATGACATCAATCGCATCACTTCGAAGTTGTCAATTAAATGTGCAGTTCGTCCTGGTGTTTTTCACCTATGAATGCAACCAATTCATGTCACAAACTACTTTTCATTTACTATATTAGAGAAAAATGCATGATCGGATGTGCGGACTGTTTCCAGACATGTTTCCTGAACACCTCCCCCCCCCCTTCTGCCATTGGCCAACCAGACATAATTTAGTCTCGCTTCCTCTGTCACACCATTGGCAGATATATCACAATTCCATTCATAAATCCTCTCCTATGGCCTAGTATGACCTATGGCATAGTAAAAGTAAGTAGGCCTATGCATAGTATGCACACTTCAGAATCTCATCAGAAGAAGTAGATCATCCGGGTAGCAAATTTTTGCCTACTCTTTTATGGGTAGGGTACTGTTAATTCAGACATACTTATTTTGTCACATACTGTTTTTCGCCTACTGTAGTAATTAGGCGATTTCGGATACAGCCTCTTTATCTAAATAAATCAATAAGAATAAAAAAAAAATGCAGCCTAATTTATGTAAAATATGTTCATTTTTTTCATTTGAGTATTTTAGCATAAAAAATACAGAACTTTCAGTTTTAAACAATGATGTACTGACTCAAGATTGTTATTGTTCTGAAAACAATTGTAGGCTGGGCTACTAGAACATACTCAAATATGACAAACATACAGGTACATCATCGCAGGATAGTGGAGCTAAGCGACCAATGTAAAGACAGTAGAAGCTCTTAGCCTCCCTAAGTAAAGAGTGTGATGAGCACTCAAAGCTAAGAAACGCGTACACTTAACTGTAAAACCCCTTCGGCCTGCTCCGGCATGCTTTCTGAGTCCGGCTCCATTCTGCCTTTTCCAGTGTGTGTTTGTGTGAGTGTGAGAGTTCACCTGGCCTGGTTAGCTTATATGTGTCCAGTAACTGGACACGGGGGAATAATCCGAGCGGCCCTGCCGAGGACGCCCCACACCGAGAAGAGTCGGGTTGCCTGACAAACGCTAAACACTAGCTTGATAATTACTGCAAGCCACCATCCATCTTTCCTCCACTCATCAGACGGAGTTGATGGAGGAAACACGGTTAACCCATGGGTAAAACATGGTTTTGGTTTCTAAGACAAAAAGTTACGTTGTCCCGAAAGGTGGAGGTTGCTGTTTTTAATTTTTATGTTAAAATGTAGCATTAGCATTCGGATTGGCCTTGTGGCTGAAGTAAGCAAATTACCTGTCAATGTAGGCAAACTTTATGGTCAGAAACTATAAACTGGATGTAAGCAAAACCACAAGTCAAAACAGTTAATTTTTGTATAGCCTATTCTATTGTAAGCTAGGCGCTTTGCTGGCATACATTACAAAAATCTAAATGATCTTGTAGCAGTAGCATAAATTATATAGTGTCATGATAATTAAAAAGAGAAGTGGGATGGAAAAAAAACTGATGAAGAGGTTGATAAGCCACAGGATCATTATAAGGAGACATGTAGATCAAACTAAATCGAACAGATAACAAGACAAACTCATACAAATGTATGAATTCTCAGGTAGAACTGCAATCAAGTTCGACATAATGGCAATCACTCAATGGAGGAATTGTTAGAGAACAAAAAAAGACAAGTGATTTCTGTTAGTGCGTTTAATTTAGGAAGCTCAGGTTCTCTGTTTAAAAAAATCTAGATCAAGTCAAAATCATAATTTGCAACAAATTGGTTATATTAACTAACTTTTTAATTTAAATTGTTGAAAATGAATGCTTAAAGAAATAAGATGTGAAACTAAGGTGTGGCATTTTGGGAGCGTCTTTCCTCCCTAAAATTCACTCTGCTTTAAGTTGCTTTTCTTTGAAAATGAATAAATTTTGCTTAACAGAAAAGCAGCTGTAAAAAGGGTTGACTTTGAGGGTTATGCATGCATAATTAGTGAATTTCTTAGTATTTCTTTACAGAGTTTCATTGCTTACCTTGCTATTGCTGAAGTTGGAGGACCCTGTAGAGTTTTGAGAAAGAAAGGAAGAGAATTTGTAGATAAGAGACAGTGTACAAAATCACTTCCTGCACTAGTTATGGCCCGGCCCTCTTAAATACACCCCCACCTAAACAAACAATGCCAAAAAAGTAAGAAAGGACAAGAGCACGCCAGAGTGAAATTCAGATTTTTCAATAGTTAAACAAATGATTTCCCTGTTTTGGTTAAATTTGACTACAGGAAACCCCTCCTCGACTTTGGAATAAAAGGGGAAAAAATATCTAAAAATGATGTTTAGCCATTCTAGAGGGATTTCTGTTACTCATATTACATATGAGTCACACCCAGTCAGTAACAAAGCATTCATAATTATGTCAGGACTTGCTTCCCTATGGGCACAAACCAGATAAAAAACAGAGATATACAGGCTTTCCAGGTTCAAGGCTTATCCAATCACAGAGCTGTAAGTCATAGCTAAGAGTTACGTCAACTTTACACTATGTCTGTGACTGCATTTACAAAGGAAGTCCAGGGGCTGGTCTGTGGTTTCAGGAATTTAAAAACAAGAACCAGTCAAGTATACAATGTCTGGATCGGTATCTTGAGAACAAGAGGCATCATTATAAATTTGTGCATTTTCTTACATGGAATTTAAAATGGGTAATTTTGATCGAGCATATACAATCCAAGTGGTGCACGTTCAGAAGCTAAAACCATAAAGTCATGTGATGCCATATTTTAGTGAACAATGCCATTGTGTTCCAGTTCTCCAATTCAATGAAGTTCTGCCACCAGTAAGTTACTCACCTCTTCAAAACTCAACATTCATATTTAAGAAAATTACATTTAATCCTTAGACAGCCAAGCCAAAAATAGTCTCTTACTCCTTTTATCATTTAAAACCACAGACTTAAAGGCACAAGCTGAAACTTGAACATGTAAACACCCATGTTTAAAGAAACACACATGGACAATAGTTTAGTCAAACTTTTTATTTTAAGTCAAAAACAAACAAAACAGATACAGAGAATGAAGTAATCAGATTGATTTCTATAGTGGCAATTTCTCTTAATTTAAATTCTCATTTCCCCATAACTCTGACCCAGTTATTACTCAAACTCAAGAAAACCCTGTTGTTGTTGTTCTTTCATTTATACCATCATGCACACACACTTGCACACACCCACACACACTATTACTGGGAGCCTGGGTACAGAGTATTAACTGGATTTGTTTGAAACAACCATGAAACTGAAGGCAAACAAGGGCATTAAAGAGACACTGTCAGAACTGCAACATAAGGCCTTAAATCTAAAGCTGAATAATGCAAGAGCAACAAAGTCTTTTACTAGTCAACAAAACCTCCTGCAACTACCACAGTCCAATTGGAAGAGTGAGTTGAGGGAACCACAGGCACCACTTGCTTTTAGGTGCACAAAAAAAAATTAATAACGCCTAAGGAGATCTAAATACTTTGAACACCCGAGTCAAATCAGACTTTGTCGCCCTCTACAGTTTAAGCATGAGACGACTGTCAAAATCAGCTGACAAAATTTAGGTTAACAAAGAACCACAATCTAAAGGCGTAATAGTGCCAGATAAGAAACAGTGCATATTCAAATGAAAATCCAAACTGAAACTTATTCCCCCACCCCAAGCACTTAATCCAAAACGCAAAGCCGACCCAACGATGAAGCCAGCGCAAGAAAAATAGTGTAAAATAAATGCTTTTCCTCAGTAATTCACACAAGAGATTCAGTTCTAATTATTGATGCAAATATCAGAAAAACAATTATACACTTGTTACATTAAAGGGTTGAGTGCTGAGGACAGGGAAGGTCTCGTAAGATTTAGACCTAGATGGTTTAAAAACGTTAACATGGTGCAGTTTATGCAAAGCCATGCTTTAACCCTACTCCTAGGATAAAAGTAAAATAAAACCAAAAAAAGGTAACAACTTTTTTTTTGCAGTTATTGAAATTTTAAATTACTGGGTAGATGCTGGTGAAGAATATAAGGCTTGCATCTTTTGGGGACAATTGAATAGAAATGTGATGCCTAAATAAAGCATCCGTTCCCTCTCTCTGATTCCTACAGAAGAGGGCAATCACTACACAACACTTTTACCCACATCATGGGCTGGCATACATTAGACTACAGTATTACAAGACATTTTTAATCTGCACGATGCGTGTCGGCTTCAACACGTTTCTAATAAACAGCCACTTCCAACCACCTGTTTCTTTCTTCAATAACTTTTTATGAGTAAACTCAAATTAGACAAATCAACATTAATATTTAAACAGTTCTGACCTGGAAACAAGCGCTTATTTACACAGAAGAGAAAGAAAAAAAAAGCTATAAAATGTGAGAAAGGGTCAGTTGTCGTTTCTCCCCCACTTCTTATTTATGTTGTAGAGATTTTTCAAGGTTTCATTTAGAAACTTTTCAGATACAATCCACTGTTTTCTGTTTGAAGGCTTTTGGCAATACTTCTTAGATTTCCTTAATATCCAACACTGAATTTACAGGAGATAAAAATGACAATGGAAAAAGGGACTTCTGAATGATCTTTCTCTTCCAAAACAGTCAACCTCCTGCATCTTTCCACCAATTTTGAGTTACAGTTCTCCCTCTAAACTGAGAGCGACCAACCGGTCTATACAAAGGCAGCCTTGTTTGGCTTATTGTTCAAACCTCTGATATAACAGATGCAACCACTGAAGCCTGTTTAGTGAGGCTATTTAAGAACAGTTCAAGAAGTCCCAAAAGGAAAAATCAAAAAAGGTTGTCCCATGTGGGATGTCCTCAGCCTTCCCTGTAAATCACAACGACCCCAGCTGAGTGGCTTTCCTTCAGTCTTTATTCCAGAGTCAGAGTGCCTATCAGGGAAGTAGCATGAACCCTGGCACCAACCATCTTTAGTTATTTTCCTCATCACTATCGTCAGGGCTGATGGCTGGGCTGTAGGTCGGAGAGGTGGGGCTGTAGCCGGGAGAAGTGGGGCTGTAAGTGGAGCCCTTGGGACTAGTTGGAGAGTAGGTAGGAGATGTAGGAGAGTATTTTGGAGAAGTTGGGGAGTAAGTTGGAGAGGTGGGAGAATATTTGGGGCTGGTTGGGGTGTAGGTGGGAGAGGTTGGAGAGTAAGTAGGGGAAGTTGGGCTGTACTTGGGTGTAGTTGGAGAGTAGGTTGGAGAGGTGGGACTGTATTTGGGTGAAGTGGGCGAGTACTTTGGGGAAGTAGGGGAATATTTGGGGGATGTTGGGGTATATTCAGGAGAGCTGGGACTATAAGAGGGGGAGGTGGGCGTGTATTTTGGGGAGGTGGGGGAATAGGATGGAGAGCTCGGGCTGTAAGAGGGCGAGCTCGGGGTGTAGGTGGGAGATTGAGGGGTGTAGCGTGGACTGGATGGAGAGTAGGACGGTGAAGTGGGGGAGTATGAAGGAGAGGTGGGGGAATAATTGGGGCTGGTTGGGGTGTAATTGGGAGAGGTGGGAGAGTAGGATGGTGAGGTGGGACTGTAAGATGGGGAGGTTGGAGAGTAACTGGGTGAGGTGGGCGTGTAGTTGGGCGAAGTGGGGCTGTAGCTCGGAGATGTTGGGGAATAGGACGGGGAGGTTGGGGAGTAGCTTGGAGAGGTGGGAGAGTAAGACGGGGAGGTTGGGGAATAAGACGGGGAGGTGGGGGAATAAGATGGAGACGTGGGGCTGTAGCTGGGGGATGTTGGAGAGTAGGATGGTGAAGTCGGGGAGTAAGAAGGTGAAGTGGGAGAATAAGAAGGTGAAGTGGGAGAGTAAGAAGGTGAAGTCGGAGAGTAAGACGGCGAAGTCGGGGAGTAGCTTGGAGACGTTGGAGAATAAGATGGCGAAGTTGGAGAGTAGGAGGGTGATGTGGGCGAGTAAGACGGAGATGTGGGGCTGTAGTTCGGGCTGGTGGGAGAATAAGATGGTGAAGTTGGCGAGTACGATGGGGAGGTCGGAGAGTAGCCAGGGCTCTGAGGGGTGTATCCACCAGGAGAACGAGGCTCGTAGGCAGGAGAGGTTGGAGAGTAATTGGGAGACAAGGCTCCTGAAAGGAAAAAGATGTGCATTAGAGAACAGTTTACAACCAACTAAATAATATTATTGTTCTTAAAAACAGAACAAGACAAAAATGGACAGTGGAGTAACCTGGTGAGGGGATATAAGGGCTAGCTGGTCCAGGTGATCCAGGAGAACCAGGAGTAGGGGACCAGGCAGGAGAATAGCCGGGTGAGAAGCCACTGGCATCGGATGCAGCGCTGGGAGAGAAGCCTGCAGCACCTGGTGTCATTCCACTTCCTGTATACATACACACACATATTTAATAAAACGGCATGAAATAGTCTATAAACCTATACAAGATAACTCAGTGAATAAGATTGGGTGGAAAACAAAACTTCATGTAGCTTTTCTTCACTCACCAACACTAGGAGACCAGGCACCATATGCAGGAGTGGCTCCTGTGTTCCACGGAGTCATGGCTGGAGACATGCCACTCATAGGGCTGGGGGCAGAGCCAAAGAACATGCCAGTGGCTGGAATGGAAAAAAGCAATGGTTAATCAAAGGTTTACATTTGGGGACAAATGAGCGTTGTAGAGCCCTATAATTTCCACGATCACATAATCGCGGATTTGGCCAATTAAATCTATCGTTAATGATGAATTTTGCTTTTAAATTTGAATTTTAATGATGAAATTTATTTTACTGGACAGTAAAGCTCATAATCATATTTTCTTGTTCCCAAAAATTGAAATTTCCAAAAAATTTTAAAATTCCCAAAAATTAAAATGAAAAAAAAAAAAAAGGAATTTGCGAAAAAATTAAATTTTTAGGGCCCTAATATTGGCATAATATAAAGCTATAAAACAATTAAACAAGGGAAAGAGTTTGACTTACGTCCTGCGACGCTGATACCAGGGATGTTGGTGGGGATCTCCATGCCATACTTGCACTTTTCAGCATCCAAAAGCAGGTCGAAGCAGCCAGTGCCTGCAGGCGCAAGCTGTCCTAGCATGATGTTCTCAGACACACCCTTCATTGGGTCACATTCACCATGTGAAGAAGCTTCCATCAACACATCCACCTACAGAAAGAGAGGGACAAAATTAAACATCAAGTTCTTTACAAGACCATCTTTATTGCGATGTTAAATGGGGCCAATTATTAAGCTCACCGTCTCTTCAAATGAGCATTTCATTAGCGGTCCAGTGTCCTGCCTGTTGATACCGTGACGAGTGATAGCCATCAAGTGACCCCTGCAGGTCATTGTGTCACACAGCAAGGCAAGATGGCGGTAGTTAACGTAAGAACCGTCAAAAGAGATGACATGGTACAACTCTCTTTCCAGTGCCTTACGCACAGCCTCAATACCAAGAACCTGCAGGTGAAGAGCAGGCATTCCTGAATTTGATTTCTTAAGACTTAATAGGTTACAACCTTTAGACCTGGTTTCACAAACAGGGCTTAGACAAGGCCATAGTTCAATTAGGATATTTAAGTAGTTTTCAAGTTACTTTCCTGTAAAAAAAAAATAATAATAGTAAAAAAAAAAAAACACCTCAAACAATCATTTAAGTCTGGGACTAGTCTTAAACCTTGATGGTGAAACCGGGGGTTAGACTTAATTCTTACAGTGAAAATCTCCACAATGTCATTGGAGGTGGTCCTGACAGGGTCCACGTCCTTCTCACTGAGGACCCTCATGAGGCTGACACCATCCGTTTCCAGGATCCACTCTTGTAGGGCTTTGAATTCTCCATCTTCTGTGATGATGATTTTCTTCTTGTTGTCTGTCTGTGGAAGATGCATGTACACCTACAAGTGCAGAGAGTTTAAGAAATTAAACTCCAATCTCATGGCCATCTGAAGTCATTTTATAATGCACACAGTCACCAATTAGCACTCCAATTAGTCAACCTCCAGCATGCCTACACTACCACATGGCCTGGCAGGTAATAGTCTGCACCAAAGTGAACTTATACTGTTGAAAAGGGGGGAAAATACCTTGCTGATCTGCTCAATGCCTTGCAGGGTCATGTCTGTCAGCATGTTTGATTCAATGCAGCGAAGGAAGACATCGTCATCCATCTTGTCCACTACCTCTTCATCCTGGACACAAGAGCCAACATTTAGGATTCAATATATAGAGAGAAGAGGCAAGCTATGTGTGCACACCAGAAAGTTAAAATTACCTCTTGAAATTTGTTCTCATCACTATTCATGATGCGGATTCGCAATACCAGTTTCTCAGCATTGTCATCATTGAAGATGCAGTTTAGGTCATCACCAAATCCTAGGTGATAGACAAGGATTAAAGGTTGGACTTCGAGGTGGTACTTCAATTTCTATATACAAACAAGCACCAATTCAATTCTAATCTCAAGCCCACCTGCATTGATCTTCTCTGCAATTTGCTCCATAGTCAGCTTGCGGTCAGTCATGTGTTTGCGGTCAAGTTCAATACGCAGCAGCCAGGGTGAAATGCGGGTCACATCGAAGTCAGGCATCTCATAGTACACGTTGACCCACTCCTGATCTTCAGTCACCACTGTGTTCTGTGGGTTGGGGTCATAATAAATGGCCGTGTTGGCAGTGACCTTGCGCAGGGTTGTGTGCTCCAACCGACACAGGATATCTTTGGCCCTCTCTGCGTCACGGGCCGCTTGACCCAAGAGAAAGACGGTCAGGGAGGGGGTCTTGGGTCGCTTGGAGATGTTGATAAGTTCTTTGAGACGAGGCACACCGAGAGTGACGTTTTTGGCGGACACACCGGCGTAGTGGAATGTGTTCAGAGTCATCTGAGTAGCAGGTTCTCCCAGAGACTGGGCAGCCAGAGCACCTACCATCTCACCAGGGTGAGCCTGAGGAAAACGGGGTCAATTCAGCCAATGAGCCCATAAGTAAAAACTCATCTAATTGATAAGATGTCATTACTCTTCATCTAAATGAATAATGATATGGATTCAACTGCACTCGGCAAATACTTACAATGGATTGGTTAAATTTGGTCTCGATCTCTCCCAGCAGCCAATCAAAAGCCTCAGTGCTAAGACGGAACTCCTCAGTCATTCTCTTAGAGCAGAGGGTGGAGCGCAGGTGGATGTTGAACAGCAGAGTGGCATTTTCCTGGGCTTGCCTACTTAACTGGTCGTCACCATTTACAATAACCAGCTTCTTACTCAACTCTTGAACTCCTACAAAAATAAAATCAGAGAAAATTAATGCATGATCCTTACAAGGCCACAAATGCACTGCTGTTGACTAAATGTAAAGGGCAGTGCAACTATAATAAGGAAAAATAACTTGGCTTATGTGTCAGTGTCGTATGTCCCCCCCCAAAAAAGGTAAAGAATTGTCAAGCGCATGTATTTGAATTCATTTTCTTTAGTTAATATAAAAGTGGCCTTTAAAATCAGCTTGCACAGGTATGCCACAAGACCGAGGTAAGCTATAGGGATCAGTCGTCTGCAGGCTTTATTTAGCCGCCACAAGCAGCAGTCTTTATTTAGCTGGGAGACCCACTCAAACAAATCTTATTAGCCTGTTAAAATAATAAATTGAAGGGATTGTATTTAGGCATCCTAACTACAGACCCTTGTACAAATCTTGTCAAAGTGTTTAACCCACCTTCAACTACTCGTACTGGGTTAAGGTCAGTTGGTGTCCTAGGATTGATGCGGAAAATCTTCTGAGCATTCCAGATCATTCTGGCCAGATTGCACGGTAGTACCACCTATGGGAAAGCATGTCAGTTTGGGTCTATGAACATATGATATTGATGATGCTTAAATAGGTTATTCTCAAGGGACAGACCTTGCTGTCTCCTGTGGGGAAAATGGCCCTCAGGATCTCTCGGTCTTCCCTCATCTTTTCAAACTCTTTCTCTAGAGCACTCTGGACGTGAGCATTAGTCATCACATCTTTCACCACATCTTCCTGTAGAGTGCGGCGAAGAGCTCGTTCGTTGGTGCAGTCAAACCTGAACCTGTGCGATTAAAGAAAGAGGTGGAAAGTTGAATCAATGACATTAGTCAGCATATTGGCAATGTCCTTGTTGATTTGGATATATTATTTAGCTCAAACTACTGGCAATCTTTTAACATTCCTGGAGCGCAATGAAAGGCAATCTGGCAATCTTTTAACATTTCAATGAGCACAAAAAAGTACTCACTTCTTCTCAAAGGCTTTGTTGGATGGCTTAAGTGTGGCCATGTTCTGGAACTCCACGGCCTCTCCTGCCAGCCCATCCTCTCCATACCTCAGCTGGACAACTTGATTGATTGAGTTTCTGACTGTAGCATCATACTTTACCATAACCGACTCCATAGACTTGATCAGACGACGCTGAATATAACCTGAAAGAAAAAAAAGAAAGAAAGATCAAAAGCTGTAAATAAAATTTCAACATTTAACCAACGTAAAACTGGCAATTTTGAACACATCTTACTTGTAATCTGAACTTAAAATAGTAATATTTGTTCCTTGTCCATTAAGGCTTAGCCCCCACTAGCTGCTCAGTCCATGTGCCTTTTCATTACCTGTCTCAGCAGTTTTGACAGCCGTGTCGATCAGACCCTCTCTTCCTCCCATGGCGTGAAAGAAAAACTCGGTTGGGGTGAGACCAGCCAGATAGGAGTTTTCCACGAAGCCTCTACTTTCTGGACCATAATCATCTTTAATGAAGTGAGGGAGGGTGCGGTGTTTGAAACCGAAAGGGATTCGCTTACCCTCAACGTTCTGCTGCCCCACTACAGCAATAACCTAAGGGGTGAAGAGGGAAAACCAATATAGAGATTGATCAAATTGTGTGAAACCTGACATTCTAAAAATGTAGAGCCAAACATGGTAAAGTCAATTTTCTAATTTAGACTGAATCTTTAAGACACTTTAATTTAAACACCAACACCAGGTTAGTCCACTTAAGTTACCTGAGAAATGTTAATTTTAGAGCCTTTTGAGCCAGCCACCACCATGGATTTGAAATTGTTGTACTCTGACAGTGATTTCTGGGCAGAGGATCCAGTCTTGTCTCGAGCATCGTTCAGGATGCGGTTGACCTGGTTCTCAAAGGTCTGTCTCAGAGTGTTACCTGGGGTGGGCTCCAACTCATTGTTGTGGGCTTTCTCAATGACCTGTGAAAAGGGGAAAAAAACAAGTCAACATTCATTGACTGCGTTCATGTACATAAGGCCAATTGTCATTACACATAATGGCAACTTACCTCTATCACATCCTGTTTGGCTTTCTTAATAGTGTTCTGAATGTCCTGGTATGTAGCCTTATCAGCAATGGAGTCTCCAATACCAATAGAGTGACCTGCAGCAGATGAGATGGTAAATTAACAAGGAATAGATTTAAGAAAGTGACTTAATATTTGCACGGTTACAAAAACTGCTTTAAAGGGGTTAGTTTACCCAAAAATGAAAATTCTGTCAGTAATTCACCCTCATGTTGTTCCAACCCCGTAAGACTTTCGTTCATCTTCGGAAAACAAATTACGATATTTTTGTTTAAATCAGAGCTGGATCACTCCTCCATTGGCTTCTTTAGGTATCGAAACTGACCGGCCCAAAAGTTATGAAAGACTTCGTTAAAATTATAGTCCAAGTGACTACAGTGGCTCAATCTTATGTTTATCAAGTGACGAGAACAGAAAGACAATACAATGCTGAATAAAGTCGTAGTTTGTTATTTTTGGACCAAAATGTATTCGATGCCTTAAAAACATTCTAACTAACCCACTGATGTCACTGATGACTACTTTAATGATGTCTTTATTTCCTTTCTGGACAAGGACATACATTTTAAATAGAGGGACGGAAAGCTTTTGGACTAAATTTAAAATATCTTAAACTGTGTTCCGAAGATGAACGGAGGTTTTATGGCCTTGGGATGACAAAGGCGAGTCATTACTGACAATTTTCATTATTGGGCGAACAAACCTTTCAATCTCCCGTTGTTTTGTTTTTTACCTTCAATGAGCAGCCAGTTGTTGACGACGGTCTGGATGTTGGAATAGAAGAGTCGTGTGATGTCATGCCCCATCTCAAGGTATGAGATATGGACAAGAGAGCCAGCTGAGGTTCCCAGTGACTTCTTACAAAGGATCCCCATGATCAGCTCACCGTTCTCCACAATTACCTGCAAAACAAATTGGATAAGGAAAATATATAGATTTAATTTTGCTTAAATATGTCCAGGTTTGGGGCTGCACTACTGCACCTTAGTGTCTCCAGGCGAGATGTGTTTATAAGGGCCGCTGTCCTCTTCATCAGGGTGAGTGCTGTGTGTGCGGATGGCATTAATGTGCCCAGGGATGATCAGGCTGAAGATCTGTTTGCCCGTCCAGAGGGGTCGAGGCTTCAATATAGCCGGTTGGGGCACTTTGCCATCCCATGTAGAGAGAAACATGAGGAGGTTCATCACCTCACCCTAAAAAGAAGCATAGAAAAGAATTAATCCCATGTACTTGTACATCCAGCTCATTAAATTCATAACTCTGTAAACTCTGTTTGTAAACGCACCCTCTCTAAAAAGACATCTCTCTTGGTGAACTTGCGCACAGCTGTCAGTGTGTCCTGCACAATACCCATGACGGGTCTGTTGGACTGTGGTGTGACAATCATGCGAGGCACCATAGCCAGCTCCTGGATCTCAGCACGGGTCTCCAGAGATTGCGGCAAGTGCAGGTTCATCTCATCACCGTCAAAGTCAGCATTGTATGGGGTAGTAACACTAGAAGTAAAAAGGATTTTCATCTTTAAAATCTTTCATCATCATAAAACCAAAAACCATTATTTTAGAAAAATGCTGCATTAACTATTTCTATAATGATTTGTTTCCGCAACTATAAAGTGCATTCCAAATCGATAAAGTACCTACACATTAGGGAATGGGGATGTTAGTTTTTTTACCCTCCCAACCGACAACTAAAGCTTGTTAACCAATCATTAACCAAAAAGATTGTTAAGGTGCTCTAAGCGATGTTGGGTGATTTCACTTCTTGTTGACGGTCGAAGTATTGTCAAACAAAACGGAGGCTAGCACTAACCCCCCCAACCCACACGCCCAAATAATTCTTGTCGGTTATTGGCTCGAACATTGTTTGTTATGTTTTGTGGTCCAGGTTGGACCAGTTTGTTTTTGTTGCCATTTGTGGAGCCTGGAGTGTGTACAGAGACGGTGTTTTTCTTTTTTACAGTGTGTTCAGGGGACAGGCAGCTAGTGGATAGTGAGGAGATTTTTGCTGTATGTGACAAAAAATGTTTCAGCCTAAAAAACGTTTTTTAAAGGTAAACAAAGTAAAGGTGCTCTAAACGATAAGAGTCTGACCCTTTAAAAACAAAATCAGATTTCCAGGGGTTTAGTTTTACATGCGCAAATAGCAGCATAAAGAACAGAACATGAGGATTTATTGTCACAATTTTTTATTCTCGTTCTGAATAAACTAAAATAGCCTATACCTATCTTTATAGTGTTTATAATATTTGTTAAATTTCTGCTTTATTTACTGGTGCATTTTACAAAATGTAATAAGATGCGACATTTTTTTTTCTCTCTCTAAAAAACCCCTCAATTTTATAGGTGTAGTCTAATTGTTGGTTAACCAGTTAATTATGAGCATTCCTACTACCCATATATCAATCTATAAACAAAGTGAAAGATCAAGTCATACCTGAGGTTGAGTCGAAATGTTGACCAAGGCAAGATTCGTACTCTATGTCCCATCATAGACATTTTGTGGAGTGTGGGCTGTCTGTTGAACACAATAATGTCCCCATCACACATGTGTCGTTCAACCTAGAAAAAAACAAACAAGTATTTCAGATACTGTGCTCACTTTAACCGCAAATTAACTTATATTCCAACATTAACCAAGGCAGGAAACTAACTTTGTATCCAATCTGAAGGTGAAGGTCACTTGGTTTAGGGTGGAATCTCAGGTCAATTCTATCCCCATTGTCACGGACAATATATTTGGCTCCAGGATACTGACTGTTACCTCTCCTCACAAGCTCTTGGAGTCTGTAATGTTAATGGGGGGAGGAAAAAAAGAAGATTAGGGAAAAGAATCAAGAGCACAGGGTTACGAAGTGTGAATATTTTGTAAGAGGTTTATTAATTTGAATATAAGAACTAATAATACCTGTCAATGTTAAAGGGTGTGACGATCTCAGGGAAGGTCATGTTTGCAGCAATGGAACGGGGAACTCCCACCTGGTCGATCTGCAGGTTGGGGTCAGGCGTAATGACAGTTCGTGCAGAGAAGTCTACACGCTTGCCCATCAGATTACCTCTGACACGTCCTTCCTTACCCTTTAGCCTCTGCTTGATGGATTTCAGTGGGCGACCAGACTTTTGCATTGCCTGAGACAAGAGCATATGTCAGTACAGTCTAAGTCTTCACCTTCTACTGTTAACTCTCATTGGTTCAAAAGACTAAATATCAAATATATTCTGACTGGCTACAACCGTGTTGTGTCATGCAGAAGTTTTATTTTCTCTGTAGACAGGCGTGAATAAGCATGGAATTAAATTAGTATTTTATTTATACTTAATTTCTATACATATTTAATAATAATCAACATTCTAAAAAATGTAATTGATCACTTTTATTCTCAATTTATAATAGTTATTAATGAAATACTAAAGTATAACTGAATCAATATCTCTAATATGGTTAGTAAGTATATTATTGTTGCTACTGATTCAAATTTTTGGCATAAACCTTAGGTATAGTGTAAACCTTACCCTAGGTAGACCTGGCAGTTCATTGTCCACCATGGTGGCCACATGGAACTGAAGCAGCTTGACATCCTCTGCTATAACATGAGCTGCAGCTCCACTCTGCTCATTTCGCTTCAGCTGGTTATTGATCTTCACAATGTCAGCCAACTTATGTGTTAAATCATCCTAGGGGGAAAAGAGCGTACAATTGAAATACCAATCAGCCATCAGTACAATATGTCTGCAATACATCAGACTTTTCCCCCCACTGTTCAAGAAGAAATACTAACCTGGTTTCTAGCAGAGCCCTGCATGACCACAGCCGGTCTCACAGCAAGAGGGGGTACAGGCAAAACTGTGACAATCATCCACTCAGGACGGGCGTATTTGGGGTCCATGCCTAGGATCATGTCCTCCTCGTCTGAAATTCGTTTGAAGATCTCATGCACACGTTCAGGGCTGAGGAGAATCTTCTTCTCCTGAGAGTCTTCATTCACGTGCTTCCACTCAGCATACAGCTCCAGGCCAGAGCGTCGGATACGTGGCTGGTATCTGCCACAACCTCCATGACCCTTGAAATGTAAAGATGAAAATCAGTTTAACAACAACAACAAAGCATGGAAAGCCTTTAATGATTAGAGAAAAATCAGTTCTGTACCTTCTCTTTGGTGAGGTCTTCCTCTGTCTCCTGCTGCTCCACTCCAAACTTGTTGTCCATCTCCTCTCCACCTTCACAAATATTTTTGCCTTTACAGAGGTCATAAACATGGGTCAGACGCTTCCGTGGCTGCCCCTTCGACTTGGTCAAGATGTCTTTGATTTTTGGATTGTTCTGGGTAAAACAAAATTAAAAGTTAACCATACAGTAAGGAACATTGCGACAATTAAATCTCAAACAAAAAGGCAAATAAAAAATAAGGCATACCGAGTCTACGAGGAGCTTTGAACAGAAGAAACACACACAGCGGAGGACCTTCATAATCTTTGTGATGAAGCCAACATGAAAGACTGGCTTAGCCAGCTCAATGTGACCAAAATGACCAGGACACTCAGTCATGTTACCTAAACGACAGCAATTAAATAAGCACAAAATGCATAACAGGAAGAGCTTTAAGTGTTTAAATTTGACTAAAAACAAATACTACTCAACAGAGGATAAAAATCGAATATATGAACATACCTGCACACGTCTGGCATCTGCCTGACCTCTCAATTACCCCTTGCCGGGGGTCCATGAGTCCCCCCAGTTTAGGGCGCCCTCCCTCTGTGGTCTCAGGGTACTTGATGCCCCCTTCTGTAACGGACATTCGTTTCTAAAACGATAACAGAATTTCATTGCATTTTAACATTTTAACAACGATAACATTGCATTTTCAAAACAGAGATGAAACAGTGGTAAAAAACAAATACATTCTCTAATAGCATTTGAGTAACACAAGAGCATGTTTAAAATAAGCAATGATTTTTGATGCAAAATTCACCAGATTACACTTAAAATGTCAGTGTGAAATTTAATAATTCCATAATAATGGCTTTGCATAATAAATACGATGCATCTATAAAACATACTTTAACCACAAAATGAAGTATTTTAATTGCATCCATTGTAAAATATTTCAGCAGAAACGGTTATGAAAAGGATGACATTCCTGAATACACTAAAAAGCAGTTACTCTTCATTGATGTCTCAAGAATGACAGAAAATGCTATTTATTCTACATTTATTGTAAAACACCAGTGCACTTCATTAACTTAATGTAATTGAACCGTTTAAATAAATGAATCATGAATATGAATGTAATATAAAACTTCACATATTTTATTGCCAGAAAGGGAGACACAGGGAACAATGTGGAAACTTGGGAGAAACTCTGGGTCGACCATGTGTGACTCCAAAATGGTCAAATAATGTAAACAAACAATAAAAATTACGAGTTAAAATTATATAACTTCAAACAAGGCTTTCCGTGTCGTGATACTAATTGTAAAAGTATGACTCTTGTGTAGTGTTTGTTCAACTTTCTAAACACATGCTCTTACTAGAGGCAGAAGTGGCTAGCCGGCTAAGTTAGCAAAACACAGGCTCACAGAAGACACTGTATGTTAATATCCGTATTTAATAGGATTTTAACACGATGATGATTTGAGTAATACAACAATACTCAAAGAAGTAAGAGAATACCCCTTCCCAAGAGCAAAACCTACAAGTTCATCTGGGCTGAGGACGCCGAATTGCACTCTCTTGATGAGGCGCAATGGGCATGCGCTGTCGCTGGAAGGCGGTCCGTGCATCCTGTCTATTCAAAGAGACGCGTCCTCCCCCGGCACGCCGCTTTGTAAGAAGGAACACCTCTGAAACGCCACCAAGACTCTCCTGGCACCCAATGGTGTCCGGAACTTGTCCGATGGCGGTTTCCCAGTGACCACCGTGTCTTGCTACTCAATGTGCTTTAAAATTTGTGTTTATATACTAGCTATTGTAGCTACCGGCAGTCCCCTTCCCTTTCCCCGATATACACGCCAGTGCGCTCTAAGCGCATCTGAGAGAAGACTGCTCTCACACGTCTTTATATAGACTGAACGCTTTGCTACAGGTTTACACAGCCTACTTGGCAGGGGCTGAACAGTCAGAGGGCGGGTTATGGATCGATGTTTCTGAGCGTTGATTGGCCGTGAGACTGCAGCGTATAAATAATTCATTCAAATTGACGCAGAACCAATGGAATTGTGCGCTTTTGAGTTCTGCGAATGCCATGTAGGTGGAGGCGGGACATAACGTGTGAAGAGATTTCATAGGTCCGTATAAACCAAGGGCGGATCCGTGGGCGCTTGAAACATGAATATTAAATAATATTCGGCAATTTGAAACCTTATTGGTCAAACCTTCTCTCAACATTCATGAGCAGAGAGCATTTGGCCAATTGCAACCAACGCTTTACGGCGGTAAAATAATTTTCTTACCGCCCGCCTTCTTTACGAGCATTGCCGATTTTACCCGACTGATATTTTTTCACCCTCTGAGCAAAAAATAAAAAAACCCAGTGCTGTTTCGTCCCTCTCGCTCTGGATCAGCTAAGAGTGCTGGAAAAGAAGCTCGTGTGAGAGGCCTACACCTACCGTCGAGGATTAACACATTTATTTTTGTTTTAAATGTGATTTTTATGTAAACCATATGATTCATTTTCTCTTATTTTGAACATTTGTTAATATTTCCCGAACTATTTATTATGATTTCTCTTGCTAAATTTGTGTTCTACGGGAAAATACAAGAATCCACGAGGTCGAGTAAAAACATTGGCTGGACAACATGCGTCTTTATCGGTATGGTCCGCTGGAAACACCGCTGAAAGCCTGGGTTTTCGAAAAAACACATTTTTACTGTAAAAACATTCGCGAAACGTCGTAGATCTAAACATTTGCTGTTTTCAAAACTATTTGGGGAATTTTTTGCATTATAGCAGGTCACTGTAAAATAAAATAGATTTGTACATCCAGGCCATGTTGTTCAACAGAAAGACGCTAGCTTAAGGTTTCTTGTTAGCTGCTACTATTTTTCATATAAACAGGATCCATGATTCATAAATTATTTCATTTGATAGTCTAATATGGACTTTATTCTCACAAGTGTAGTATAGTCAAGAAATTGTAGTGATGTTACCTAGCGACTGTTATGAGCTTTTGCTAGCTTGTTAGCCACTATCCTTTGTGGAATGGGAAAATTAAACGCCACCCGTGTAACGTTAAACAGTTATGGCATATTTTCTTTAAAATGTTATTTGCTACCTTTAAAATGTCAATGTATGTTTGTATATTTTAGTAAATGGGTTCACATTAGGGTAAATATGAAACATTGTTCGGCTAAATACTCGTGGATTAAGGTTAACGTTACAGTGTAGACACTGAAACAGCACAGCGTTTTTGAAATGGTTCTTATTTAATCACGTTTTATACTTGATTTTGTCTATTAGGTGCATGTTAACTTAATATTGACGCGAGAAATACAGAGGACGGTAATGTGCACGAACATTTATGATTGTTTTATGCTTAAAAAGCTATTTTCGCGTATCTTGGTCTTGTCTTTGTATCGTTTCAGACAGTAGCTGTGCCTTTTTAACCGATCATGTGTTGCTTGTATTACGTCCATGTTAGCCTGTTAGCACATAGAGCTTACATATGTACCTAACTTGTGTTACAAAATACATAGGTTCTTCTATTAGTTTCCGATTGAATAATCGCATATATTGCTTAATACGTCAAGGTGCTTATAACCAAAAAGAGTTTGTTAATTATTACGGTAATCTCAACACAGCTAATCGGATAATAAAGCTTATGATGATGTGTATCAAGTCCAAATCGACTCGTTCGATCCCACATGTAACTTTATCTGGAAATTTAGGGGATACAATTTTGGTTAAAAAAAATTAGGAATGGGTTCTCTAAAGAACTTTAAATCTTAGTCCCAATGCGTTAATAGTCAATATCATTATTCTTAAATGAGAATCGAATGTTAGGTCAAGATCCGATTCGGTTCCTTAATTAATTTACATCCGTGCTTTGAAGTAATACCTAATAGAGATACATTTTGATGGATCTTTTAGTTTATGGCGGGTACAGTGGCGGTGCGATGAACAAACATGGAGTCTGTGTTGTGTACTTGGGCGGGTTCACAGGGCAGAAAGGAAGCGGAGTTGCGTAACTAGATTGAAGTGAAAGCACGAGCTAGCTAGCTAGCTAGCTTTATGTTCACCATGAAAAAATCTTCTACAAAAACAAATTTAACGCAATGTGATTATTACATTGGAGGCTGTATCGTTGTTTCCGGAAAAAAAGTACTTTGTAGATATTGAGCTCAACCCACATAACACAAGTCTTGTACTTTGTGTGCCGTTCATGTCTGCAACATGGAGGAGTCCCCTGTCTTTTTTTTTTTTTTTTGCATTCAGATATTTTTCAACATTCGCACTGATAAACTTGTACTGTTTTACTGTCATAAAGATGATAGCTTAATGACCCCTGCCTACAGTCGTAATCTTAAATGATGGGGCAGTCCACTCTGAGTCAGAAATAAGACTTTTGGACTTGTAAGGTTAAACTAAATGTTGGATATTGTCAGGTATGAAAAGCTGCAATTTAAAGGTACCAACATTCTGCCTAACATCTCTTTTTGTATTCCCAACGTAAATTATGAGGTCACAGGGGTGTGTAAATGATAGAATTTTATTTCTTTGTTGAACTGTCCCTGTTGTCATATGGACAATTGTCACAAAACTTAACTCTGAATGGTTTCAAAAATATTAATGTATTTCATTACATGTTCTTATAAATGGTGTATAAATAAACTCGATTTGCATTCAAATGATTGGTTTTTATTTTATTAAGTGAAAAAAAATTCTACAGGTTGGGCAAATTCCAATAGGAAGTGAGCATACCTATGACCTATTTACTCTGAGGGGCAGAACATGACCATAAATGATTTAGTTACTTCCTTGAAGTAACCATTGCATGTTCTCTTTACTAACTGACCTGTGTAAGGGCCCTTAGTGAAGGGATACAGTTCTTCACTTTCTTTGGGAAAGTTCCCACAAATGAAATCTCCTTCAACGAAGTAAAATTAGCCTATTATTTGAACGTACAAATGTTGTCTGTTTCCGTGAATTGCGCTGTCCAGGTAATCTTAGCTAAAGTTCAAACCGAGCACTACTGCCACCTTGTGGCAGACGAGATTACACAATTGCGTAGTCCCTTCAGACTCTTTCTTATTTAACCTGCTGTAAAGAAACGTAAGCATGAGCGTTTTAATAGAAGGCATTAATAAGTATATCTCAATTTATAAAAGGCATTTTTTTTTAACTGGAGCCTATATCGGTTCTGTGGAATTTAACATGGTGGACCAAAATAAATGTGTCTAGTACCTGAAAAGACAAGGCATTAAAAAAAAGGTTTGTTTTCCATTTCTTACACATTACAAAACAATTTAGAAATATGGTCCCTTCCAGACATTTTACACTGCAGAATATAGCCATATAGGCTACACGCATGATAAATATTATTGCTATTCCAGAAGCTAAAGTAATCTCACTTAGAGTGATTCCAAACAAGAAAATATTAATAGAACAGGCTGACCAGACATTACCTAAAACTTCATATGACACTGCTTAAATAGGCTATCACATAGGACCTTCACAAACCAGGCTTAGATTAAACCAGGATTAGGCCTTAGTTTAATTAGGGCATTTAAGAGGCTTTTATAAATGTGCCTTAAAAAGCATTACTTGTGTGCATCTTGATACAAAAACTTAGTTAAATATAAAACTGCTCAAACACGCATTTTAGTCTGGGACTAGGATTAAGTTTTAAATGAAACCAGGGGGTTGGTGTTAATGGATAGGGTTAGTGTTAGGTTATATACATTTTCTTTTTCTGATGTAGCCATTTAAGGTATGTTACAACATACTGATGTTACATCATAGAGATGTTCCAGTTATGTGTAAATACAGAAAGTGATGCTGAGAGTGTTGTCAAACTGCAGATCAGAGGAGAGACATGACCACTAGATGGAAGCTTTGAGCGCACTTCAGACAGCTGAACGCTCCTGTTATCACACCAGTCTGTCTGGATCTTCCTCTTCCAAGCGGAAGCCACAATCAAGCAGAAAATGGGATGTGCTTTGATCATGAGCTCTCAATGAAGCCCTGTTGTTCCAGTTTAGTAATCACAAGGCTCCACAAGTAAGCTTGTTTGGTAAAAAGAAAAAGCACATTTACCAAGGGAGTGTAATGATATGTTTTTAAGATGGAAAGGACTGAATGGTATTAAAGTAAGTCTTACAAAATTAAGCTCACCAAGCAGAAAATGTTTCTAAGCCTATATTTTAATCATCAAAATATTCTATTATTTAATTGACACATCATATAATTAGGCTATGATGACTGTGAAAAAATGTTAAATGTCAAATGAAAAGAAAAAGTAAATAAAATGCAGTGCTAAAGTAATTACACTAAATGGCACTTCTCACTTAAATTATAGCTTGTATCTGATTATCCCAAGCTTGGATCTTAGTCAGTTTATACTTTCTCTTGCTAACAATATGATAGACCAGGTATGGTTATAAAGTGGGGTGACATGTAACACTGTAATACAGTTATGAGTTCACCACTTAGAAACTGAAATCACTATCATATTATGAGCAGCTGGTAAGATTCAGTGTACTACTATAAGGGACTTACAGAAGAAAACAGTTTGAGGTAAACTATTCAAAAGTTTTAGAAAGAAAAGAAAGCAAGAAATTAATTAATACTTTTACCCAGCAAGGACACATTAAATGGAGAAAAAGTTGAAGTAAACATTTAAAATATTACAAAAGATTTCCATTTCAAATGAATGAAATCATTTTCACTTTACATTAGCTAATAATTGAACCCTGGATGGTGTCTCTTCCTGTGAATACACAAACATACAGAAAAAGTGTGAATTCAGGTTGCCTGGAACACATTTTGCAACCAAGATGACTGGAAAAAAGTGTCCCAATCAACCTAAATTCACCCCTTACATACAGGTATACAGACTGAATACATAAGGCATGGTGTCTCACTAATTTCTCCATCCTTTACATGATCATAATTAGATTACATTTTAAAATACTCATAATCAGACTACAGTTACTTTTCTATTGATTACATGATTAAATATTACACACAAAAGGAGTAAATTATTCATAATTCATTGATTCTACTTCTTTGCTATATTTTACATTTTCCTTAAAAAGTCTACTGCTTGTTCATAAGGTCTTCCAGGTTTGTGGGATTGCACACACAGACCAGCCACTAGTCGTGTGCCTATAACTGAAAATAAAGACCCACACAACATTTAATCACTGAATTTATGGAAAGTTTTTTTTTTCTAAACATTGCATATCTAATCAGCTCCTGACAAAAATAAATTATTATTTTGAGTTATTTAAATGTCTTTGGAAGGCTTTTGTTTTTCAAACACATTAAACTGTGCAAATTCACATCATTTAATATTTACATGCAATGCAGGGATTCCCCAACTTTTTTTCAGGTGAATCTCTTTGCCCTAATATATAAAAAAATTATTAGATTAAAATCTAAAACGATAATTATTATATATATAATGATAAAATTAAGCCAATTATTAATAATAATAAAAGTTCACAGTCTTATGGAACAGAGACTCATAACAAGGATGAAAAGGTTAATAAACAAGTTTGAGATCGGTGGGTATGCTGACATAAAACAAGTATGCATCACTGATGTTGACAAACAGGAATGATGAATAAAATACTGACAATTCCTTTGTTTTGTATATGGATGATGGTAGCTGGAGCATACACAGAAGATGGGAAAAAGGTAAGTAGCCGTTGTATGAGAGAGAAGAGGAAGAATCCACGAAAAGCCAGGAAGACGAAGAAGACACGGAGGATGCAGGTAGACGAAACAGTAAACGTAACATATACTTTACTGGAGATGAGTGAAGAACATAAAAGAGTCTTTACTCAAACGAGACCAGACAGTCACTGCGTTTACATGCAGCCAATAACCTGTTCAAAACTGGGATATTAGCTATAACCAGGTCGCGAACGTCCATGTAAACACCGGCAAATCCCGAAAAATGCTCGTATCCCGGATTTTAAAAACCGGGATATTATACCTGGGGTACCCCTTTTCTAACCCGAATATTTGGTCATGTAAATGCGTATCGGCATATCCCCATTGTGATTTGTGTTCTGCGCATGTTCTACTCGCAAGGAATCTTGGTCTTTTGAGTAGAGAAACTTCTCGGCGCATACAA